>PVJC01018940.1:0-30876 GCA_004026665.1 Murina feae | reverse complement strand
GGTCTGGGGAGCTGCCAAGCAGGACCCCGGCCCCTGCAGCCTTGATTTCCCGCTCCCCTGTGCCCCGCAAAGGGCCTGGGCAGCTGCCAAGCAGGCCAAGACCGCCCCGCTGCCTCTTTCCCACTCCCCAGCCCGCCACCTTGCTTTCTCACTTCCTGGTGCCCTGCAAGGGGCCTGGGAAGCCCACCAAGCAGGCCGCTGACCCCCTGCCGCTTCTTTGCCGCTCCCCGATGCCCTCCAACCCTGCCGCCTCTTTCCCACTCACGGGTCCTGGGTCCTGCGCTGTCCCACCCTCCAGCCGCTCTGTGCACTCGGGAGGTCCCTCAGCCCAGCCTGTGCCCTCTTGCAGTCTGGGACCCCTCGGGGGATGCCCACCTGCTGGCTGCCTGACCAGCCTGGGTGAGGGGCTTTAAGGCTGCCCACAGCTCCCATTGCCCAACGTCCCAGCAAGGCCGGCTGGACGCAGGTTTCCTATAATTGATGCTGTTCCTTTAAGGCGAGGCCTTTTACTAACGAAGCCTCTGCCTCACCTCGTGGATTCTATAATGAAACAATTGTTACACTTAATTGTTGCAAATGTGCATTTTTGCTTCAGGCCAAAGGCTAAGGAGCCAGCGAGCAGGTAGTTTTGCTCTCGCTCCTGCTGCAACGGACGCTACCTAAACGTTTACTCAGGTCCGTGAGTGGAGCGGCCACCACACCTCAAGGCTTCTATAATGAAACAATTGTTACACTTAATTGTTGCAAATGTGCGTTTTTGCTTCAGGCCAAAGGCTAAGGAGCCAGCCAGCAGGTAGTTTCGCTCTCGCTCCTGCTGCAACGGACGCTGCCTAAACGTTTACTCAGGTCCCTGAGTGGCGGCCGCCATGTTGGCTGGGCTAATTTGCATACAGCCGTTCTGATTGGCTGTGGGCGTCCCAGAGAAACGGTTAATTTTACTATTCCGCTTTTATTAGTTTAGATTTGTCCAAACATGTAGAACGTCCAACACCAAGAGTGAACCCTAACGTAAACTATGGACTTTGGGTGATTATAATGGGTCAATGCAAGCTCATCCCTGGATTAAAAAAAAAATGTGCCATTCTGGTAAATAATATGAATGAGGAGGGGAGGCTATGCCTGTGTGGAGACTGGGAATATATGGAAAAACTCTGTGTCTTCCTCTCAATTTTATCATAATCCTAAAACATCTCTTAAAAATAGTCATTTTTTAAAAAAGGGATTGAAGGGCCTACTATGTGCCAGCAGGCCACAGGTTACATGCTGGGGACTCTAAGAGGGAGACAAGGCCCTGGTCTTCAGGAATACACAGCCTAGTGCTCAGGATTTACAGATAATGCTCTGATTGATATGAGATTCACCTTTGTAACATCACTAATGGGAGGTGACCCAGCTGTGATGGAATATATTATGGGGACAGAAAGCTTCTCTGGCACCCACTTCCTCAGGGAAAAGCTAATGGGACAGTTAAATTATTTTAAATTTAGTATCTGGAAGAAATATAAAATGTTACCTTTCCTTTATTTGCATTTTTATAACAGAGTCTTGCCTTTAGACTAAGGCATCATAGTTGGAATCTCAGACATGGTGGTGGCAGATCAATCAGAAAGCTATTTCTTGAATGGGATGGAAAGAGATCTGTCTGTGCCTTTTCAATCACACCCCATGATTGGTTGTCTTTCCCCTATAAAGGAATCATCCTTCTTCCAAAGAATGAATAATTGCAAATAATAAAACATTTTTCTTATAAGAAGTCACAAAAATAACCACCTCTGCCCTTACATCATTTCCCTTCCTTCACTCAACTATAATTTATGAAAATGATGTGAAACTTTGGACTTTAGTGAATACTGCAAAATCCGGTCTGCAATTAGTTTTATATGTTTAAGGTTTCCTTCATCAGAGCAAATCATAATTCCTTTGAAGCAAAGATAAGCCTAGAAAAAAAATAAATCTGCAAGCTCCCATTTTTAGAGAAACTGGTTTATAAGAAAAAATGATTTCAGTTTGTTTCCCAGGTAACTTCCTAAAATGAACTTTGGGAAAGTTGGTACAGGAAGCTGCCATCGAATTTTAGTTCTCAGCTCTCATGGTCAATGCCTGTTGCTACCAGATGCCCAGGGCTATGCTGGTGCTTTCCCACACTTTGGCCATCTGTCTAGGGGGGCTAACTTGGCGTAATCTCCAGTGGTATCAGGAGTAAGCATGCATCTAATCTAATAAAAGAGTGATATGCAAATTAACCCTCACTCCATTACACTCACAAGCCATGCCCACAAGCCACGCCCACCAACCAATCAGGAGCAAATATGCAAATTAACCCAACTAAGATGGCGGCAGCCACAGAGCTGGACTTGCCCCGGACAATGGAGGAAGTCAGGGCCCTGCGGGCCCTGAGCTCTACTCAAGGCTACAAAGTTTCAATTATAGAAGTTAAATAAATCCCAGATATCTGCTTCCAGCCAGGCACCACAGTAGGGACCTGAACTCTTCACCCCTGAACTCTGAAGTGACTGTAGGCAGCCTGAAAACGGCCCTCAGCTCGTCACCCAGGCTGGCCACACTCCAATGGGATGAGGGTCCCCACTGGGGGGCTTGGCCAGCCGGCAAATAGCCATCAGCCCCTCATCCAAGCTGGCCAGGCATGCCAGCAGGTGGACATCCCTTGAGGGGTCCCAGATTGAGAGAGGGCACAGGCCAGGCTGAGGGACCCTCCCGAGTGCACAAATTTTTGTGCACTGGGCCTCTAGTCTATTATAAAACCCAGGTCCAGGGAATAATCCTTAATAAGAAGCTACTTCAAGTTGCTTTCTGACTACTGCTCTTTCTTGCCTCCCTCTGACTAGTGTGGAGCTTGCCACTAATGGTACCCAGCACATGACTACCACCCTGAGCAAATGCCATATAAAGTTGGAGGCCTGCTGCTGCCACAGCATCTCGAGGCCTCAGCCTGAGGTTTGTTAGAAGGCAGTGTGTGTTCTCTCCCTCAACATCTGTCCCTGGTTATTGGTGACATGAGAGATGATTAAAAATTCTCACACATGTAGCTTTTTAATATATTGGTAGTAATCTCTTCAAATAAATCACACGTAAGTAATAAGCTAAGGATGTCATTCACAAACGACAAAGGAAGTCAAAAGCTATTTACTGAGAGTCGTCAGAACTGTGATTCATTTCATTATCAGAAATGTAATACCAGATTGCATTTCCAACTTGATTTGGAATGACTCTTCTGTTTTAATGATAGCTCGGTCTTAATGAACATAACAACATTTGGTGAGAAAAAAGCTAAATCTGCCTGCAGCACATGAATTTCACTCTGTAGTACATTGTCCGCAGTCACATCTGTGGCCAAAGAAAAAGAAATAAGCTGCTTCAGAGACAAAGAATAACCAACCAGGCCCCCAGTGAGCCAACTGACTCTGGCCATTTTCTTGATTTGCAGGTCAAATTGAATAACATCTAAAATGCATTATTTGCTTTTGTAGCAAAAGACACTTTTCTACCCAGAATTTCAACCTGTTTTAATTTAAAAATAAAAAAATAGTAATTCTCCTGTTAGCAATTATTCCTAATGCAGCAGAGAGATTCAAAGTTAGAAAACACAATTTCTGCTCTTTGGGAGCAGAAAAAGCAGATAGGCTCACCTCATTATTAACTCAGCCAATATCCCTGTTAAGACAATATCTTTGAGAAGATGTTTCTGGCTTAATTTTGGAGTGGCATTTCATTATTTCTCATTATTTGTTTTTTATTTCTTTACTAGACGCCCATTGCATGAAATTTGTGCACAAGAAAAGAGGGACCCTCAGCCAAGCCTGCACCGTCTCCAATCCGAGACCCCTAGGGGGTTGTTTAACTGCCAGTTTAAACCAGCAGTTGCACGTCCCTCTCACAATCCAGGACTGCTGGCTCCTAACTGCTCACCTGCCTACCTGCCTGATCACCCCTAACTGCCCCCCTTCCTGCCAGCCTGATCATCTCTAACCGCCTCTGCCTGCCGACCTTATCACCCCTAACTTCCCCCCGCCTGCCAGCTTAGTTGCCCCCAACTGCCTCCCTTTGCTGGCCTGGTTGCCCTCAACTTCCCCCTTTGCTGGCCTGGTCACCCCTTACTGCTGCCCCTGCCAGCCTGGCCACCCCCAAGTAACCCCCTTCCAGCCTGGTCCCCCCTAACTGCCTCCACTGCTAACCTGGTCTCCCCCAACTGCCCTCCCTGCCAGCCCAGTTGCCCCATGCAGCCTGCTGTTCAGTTGTTTGATCATCCCTCACTAACTCCCCTGCCAGCCTGGTCGTTCCACACAGCCTGCTATTTGGTTGTCTGTCCTGTTGTTTTTGTTTGTGACAGCTCTTGGCTTTTTATATATTAGAATTTGACATATATTTTGGAGAGCCTACCATCTACCAGATGCTGGGGACACCACAGTGGCCCAAACCAGCTGAGCTCACTTCCATCAGGGAACAACCAAAAAGGAAAGAGTCATAACCAAACACCACAGTCCAGCATATACAACTGCCACAAAGGGGATGGAGGGCAGACCCACAACTGGGAAGGTTAAGGAGGACTCTGGGAGACAGTGATTGTTATGTGGAAATAAAACATGTGAAGATTGCTCCAGACAGAAGGAATCCAGGCCAGTGCAGTCCCTGTCCCTGGAAGGAACAAGTTGACCACAAGGGGCAAAAAAGAGAACCAGTGTATGGCCAACAATTGGGAGGGAGAACCTGGTGCAAGATGAGGTGGACAGAAGGCAGGAACCAGACCATTAGACTTTGAGGGTCTGCTTCAGAGTTTTGTCCTCATCTTATCAGCAGTGGAAAGCCATGAAGAGTTAAATGGAAGGAGGTGTCAAAAACAACCTTGACCCTTTAAAGTTGGGTGCAGGCAGAAGAACAGATTAGTGGAGGCAGAGTGTCTATTACTGGGTCAGTTAGGAAGTTCAAAGTCTGCACAGAAGATGAGAATAACTTAGATTAGAAAGTAGCAGTAGTGGGGAATGGATAGATTTGAGAGAATTTCTCCTATCTACTTCTATTGCCAAACTCATGCCTGCTACCTCTTCACTTCTGTCTAAACTGACTTTCTTGCCTGGGTAATGCTCCCCTTACAAAACCAGCTTTTAGTGCTATGCTTTATAATAAGGACTAAATGTGTATTGTGTTATGAATGAGTAGTTTCCACTTTCATGATGCTTTTCCCTGCACCATAAAATTCTTCTAATCCAATCTGTCCTGCATTATACTATGTAGACATACACACAGAGGTCACAGAACTAGCCCAGTGGCCCCGAGAGCACAGCTGGAGACTCCCTGGGAGGAGGAAGGGTCCCTCTCACCCCATCCCCAAACCTCAACCTTAAATGCAAAGCCAGTATAGGAACAGCAGTCAGGAGAAGGTGAAGGCTTAGGGCACAGATTTCATGGATCTGAGCTGAGTTTTCGCCTTAACACCTGCTGCTGTGTCACAGACATCCACCTCATAAACCACCTTTGATATGATCTCCGTATGTTGTTAAACATTTTCCAGATCCTCAGGTTGACTTTTAGCATTCTAGTAGTCTATTTCACAGACAACATAATGCCCTTAATACTATGAGATAGTTCATAACCTAATAACCATAATACAAATATGACATTTTTAAGTCTTTTATCTGCATTACCTCTTTTGATACTTAACAATAAAAGACTATTGATTAGAGCATCATCCCATACACCAAAAAGTTGCAGGTTCCATTCCTGGTCAGGGCACATATCCAGGTGTGGGTTCAATCCCTGGTTTGGGTGCACATGGGAAGCAACCAATCTATGTTTCTCTCTCACATTTGTATTTCTCTCTCTTTTCCTTCTTCTCTAAAATAAATAAAAACATATCCTCATGTGAGGATGGAAAAAAAAGAAAAATTTTAAACATAATAAACAGGAAGGTTCATACTTTCTTTAAAAGTATGTTTGCCACAAAATTAGAACAATATCCCCTTATGTAAATCAAGAGTTTATAAATTCTCTAAATGTAGGTGTAATATTAATGCCACTGCTAGAAATCAGGTTTTGGTCAAAAGGTTAATGACAAAGGCAAAGCAAATCAAAAGCAAGAATCATGTCAATAGAGTCTTTCAAATGCAACAGGTGTCAAACTGGATTTGACTGTTAGGCCTGGGGAAGCCAGAGTGAGGTGGGTTGAGAAATGAATGCGAGTGTGGAAGTGGAAATCGTGACTGGGGTCTTCTCAGCCAGGACTTAGTTTGGAAATCCCACCCCCCATAAGCCCTAAGAAGCAGAAGCCCAAGACTCAGCATCTTTTCATCTTCGGGGTCACCCCTCTCGTCAGAGCCCACTTCTGTCTCAAAATGTACCTGCAAGATTGTCACTTAGGGAGGTGACTGGGTAACAGAGAGGTTAATGCCATTGATAGTTCAATAGAAGTTTCATGCCTACGTTTCTGAGAGGATCGGGCATGCCACTCCACACAGGGCCACACGAAGAAGTACCAAGTTTGGTCAGGAGCCTAAAGAGGTGAGTAGAAAACATGGCCCAGAGCCTGTGTTGTGTTTCCCTCCCTCTTAGGGAGACTACCAATGCTACAGCATCAAGAATCCAGGCAATAAGGAACTAGTCAATGCAACTTCTCTAAAGAGCAGCTGCCCCTAAAGGCTCTGGACCACAGAACAAACCATTGCCTTTTTAAAGAGATGATCAGACTAAACCTGCTGGCTTCCTTCATGACACTATGTCACAATCCTTTACACAATATATGCAACTCTGACACAATTCATGGCTCCCTGCCTTGTTGATCTATCCCTGGACTGCAAATGGGACCATTATTTTATTCATCCCTACATCCACCCCAGGGTCTTCCTTGCACTTCATAGAATGTGCACCTTTGCAAAGGGGGAAGTTTTGGCCACAACCATCCCTACTCATGGCTTTTGGGTTACAGAACAAACACCCTGGTGTGAGAACTCTGCAAAACTTGTTGGAATATATACAGAGCTGCATGTACTATATTTTCTGGCGTATAAGACAACTTTTTAACCCATGAAAGTCTTCTCAAAAGTCGCGGGTCATCTTATATGCCGGGTGTCCTATAGGGCAGGTGCTGAAATTTCCAAGCTGGACTGGAAAATCTGTGGTCGCCACATACGTTGTGGGGAGCTCAAAAATGGCCGCACTCCATTCATTTCAATGGAGCCGGACAGAGACCACAAGTGTCTCTGGTCAGCTCCTTTTCGTGCTACATATGGTCTCTGTCTGGACTTTTTAATCCAGGAAAATCTTCTCAAAAGTTGGGGATCATCTTATACGCCCAGTAGTCTTATATGCCGGAAAATACAGCATTATTTCCAACTGAGGCACCAATGCTTTCAATATACCTTGTCACTCCACACAGACTTAAAAGCCTGTGCTTAAAATAAGTTTTCCAGGTTGTCAGATTGCCCAGACGAACTTTAGGAAATGAGGTGATGGGCAGATTATAGGGTATAGTAGTAGGAAGGGAGTACTTCCTGAATGAAACTCACCCCAGGAACTGATGGATGGGCATTAAAACCCCTCAAAACTGGTATAGTCAGGCCACAGCTCGAACAACCATAAATGTCTAACAGCTGAGACTTGCAGCTGCTGTACGGGGCAGATGAGACAGAATACAGTGTGCGATTAGGCCAACGTAGAGCTACTAGCATCTGGAGGTCTGTTGGGCAATTTCACATTCTTCTGGAGTTAAGCCAACTGATGGGCTGTGACGTGACATAATCGGTGTCGCTCATGTGTGAAGGTCCTCTGAGAGATGACAGGGAGGCTGTGCAGAAGCCGGCGTCCCAGGGCCCGGTGTGCAAGCAGACAGAATAAATGCATGTGATAGCACAGTGCCCCTTTGCAGAACAACTGCTTGTGTCAGCAAGCTGACAATAACAAGAATTTTCCCAAAGTGTTGCTCTTAATGATTTGGAAAGAGAGAAAAAATGAGCTCCATTTCTTTCTGAATGTCAGTGATAGGCAGAGTATGCAAAAATTGTTCTGTTTGGAAAACAATGGGTATTTGAAGATAAATTGAAACGTATGAGTATATTTTTTAGTGACTCGCAGGTTTAAGAGCGTGAAAAGGTGAAATAGGTAGCGTGGAAAATGCCTGTAATCTTTTCCTTACACCTTTACTCTACTCTGCATCCACCGCCCCCCCTTCCACTTTCCTACGTCAAACCAAGTCCTGACTGAGGAAACTCTTCCTTATTTCCATTTCCACGGCTCTCACTCACTCCTTCACCCACCCTAGTCTGGCTTCTTTTTACACTGCCTGGGCCAAGGTCACCAGAACAAACACCCAAAGGTGTTTGCCAAGGCCTGCTAATAGCCAAATCCAGTGAACATGTCGGTCCTACTTGGCATCTCTGTTGCATTTAAGACTCTACTGACATGCTTCTTGCTTTTGGGAACTTAAAAGTCCAAGGTAGAGGTTTGCTTCAGGCTTGTGGAGGACCAGGGGCAAGAGGGCAGAAATACCTGCAGCTCCAGCAGCCTGAGGGCACCAGTGGAAGGAGCAGGAGGCTGAGTGCAGACTGGACACTGGGTTCCCCTGGAAACATTGGTCTGTGGGGCCAGTGCTGCAAGCTTCCAAGAAAATGGGAAATGTGAAAAAGTTACATGCTGCATTTTTGCGCACAAGTTTGTAATTGTTTTCTAAGTACTTTCACGCCTTCTATGTAAAAAAAGGAGGACTTAATTGATAGAGTCTGGTCTATAAACATAGCTTAGGCTAAGGACCAGGATAGAGCTGTCTCTTGCAGCTACTACTCAGCCAAAAGCTATTGTTTTATATTTTGAAATCATCAAAATGTCCCTGTGTCAGCCATGTACTACTGCCATGATCCTAGCTTTGAACATGCTGCTGCTTGCTTCCCTTTCTCCCTTCTCCTGGGTCACTCCTGCTCCTCTCCTTTAGGAAGCCTTCCCTGTCCCACTTCTCCAGCCTGGATATTAACCATCATATCAGCCTCTGGCTTACACAGCCCTGGAGCATAAAAAAGATCATTAAGATAGAGGCAGCTGAGTCTGTCTTGCCTGGCCGACTGCAAAATCATTGACAATGAAGATAGTATGTCTTACTCGTATCTAGGGTATAATGCAATGGCTGGCAATGAGTAGGCACTCAATAAATTTTCATAGAATGAGTGAATAAAATAGTATTATTACTAGCCAACAATAGCACCAATTTGAGTCCATAATGTTATGAAAAGATGCTGAAGTGTTGAATGCAATGCATTGTGTAAGGGAAACTACTGACCTTTTAGGAACCAAGGATGTTAATGTTCCTTATTTAAAATATGCTCCATACAGGAAAAACATAAGACCTAGAATTAGTTTTGTGCCACTTGAGCTGGTAGCAAAGATCTGCTATCTGTCTACACTTAGCTTCATAGCAGTAGGTCACAAGAACACTATTTGAAAGGGTGTCATATTCTTTTATTGAAGACTAGTGGCCTGGTGCATGAAATTCATGCACATTAAAAGAGAATTAATTAGAAGAAATATTGTAATATTGCTATTTGCCCTTTCTCTATAATAGAAATGTCAGAGATAAAAGAAAATTAGTAAAATGTATATGAAAATCTTCCTCCTGTTAGAGTCTGCGGCATGCCACAGGACCCAGACTCAAGTCCCTACCCACCTGCATGCACCTCGAAATCACACGAGACCCAGACCCGACCAGCCCCACCCTCATCCAGCCTCACCATGCAGCCTGGTGTCGAGTGGCGGACACAGCCTCAGGTCCCCTGGCCCAGCACCAGGGTGGGTGATGTGACCTGAGGTCTCCAATCAAGCTCCACTGGGTGGGGGGCATGACCTAAGATCCCCTATCAAGTCCACTAAGAGGGGACGCAGCCTGAGGTCCCCCATCAAGCACCACAAGAAGGGGGCATGGCCTGAGGTCCCCCGTCAAGCCCTGCCAGGCGGGGGGCACAGCCTCAATCCCCCACCCCAGCCCGGCACCACGCAGCCTCAGGTCCCTGCTGATCACTCGTTATGGCTCATTATAGGAACCTCACTTCCACTGTGAGCGCATCCATCTTGTGTTATGGGAATCCTGCCTCTGCTGTGGGGGCAGCCATCTTGTGACAGTGTAAGGGTTAATTTGCATATTACCTCTTTATTATATAGGATTAGAGGCCTGGTGCATGAAATTCATGCACAGGTAAGGTCCCTAGGCCTGGCTAGAGATCAGGGCTGACCAGGTTCTCTGCCTCCTGGTCTCCCCACCTCCTCCTTCCCTCATTCCCTCAGTGCCCCACCACCGCCGTTGGTCACCTGCCATGTTCTGTGCACATCATAGTGAGCGATCGAACTCCCAGTCTCCCAGTCCAACTCCCAAGGAGACAATTTGTATATTAGCCTTTAATTATATAGGATTCAATAAAAGGCTAATAAAATTGAAATGCTAAAATCCATAGGAAATATCATACACTTTCATTGTTCATTCCACCTTAAGATAAAAATCCTATTTTAACAGCTTTAAAAAGCATGTCTTCAGTTTCAGTCTCTCCAGCACTACTCAGTGCTGTGTGGTACAGATGTCCTGGTCATTCTGGATAATGAGCATTTTCTTCACAATATGAGAAATTCTAGATATTTTGTGAAATCACTATCTGCCAGAAACAGAGGAACCAGGCAATAAATATGTTTGGAGATGAGCCAAAGGCATTGGTTTTGGGTGGAGAGAGGGGAGTATATAGCCTGAATAGGCACCTAGGAATAAGGAAGAAAGAAAGAAAAAGAGAGAGAGAGAGAGAGAGAGAGAGAAAGAGAGAGAGAGAGAGAGAGAATTAGAGTCAATGAGTGTTTCCAAGAGATCTCTTTCTCCCTTTTGTCTCTCTGTCTCTCTGTCTCTCATCTCCTAGCCTAGTAGCAGGCAGAGTGAGAGGAGAGTCTTCTTGCTTCACTAAGATTGTCTAAAACCACTTCTCTTTTCCTTTCACCTTCTTAACAAACCCCATTGAGCAATTAAGCTCTTGAAAAACCAACCCAGAAGGACTATCAGCTACTTGTACCTTCTCCCTTACCATGTAACAGGCCCAAATCAGTGAAGGGCCGACATAAAGGGGAGTACAAAAAGGAAGACATACACCAGTTAATATCTCAATCAACATCAGAACGCCACAGGCATAAGTATTGAAATGGATTCTGCATGTCTCTGATATTATGAAGAAAAGCCCATAATCCAGGGGCTTGGTCACGATGTTTGTGGAGCTTTATTGGAAGTCAGCTGCTCTCCATGTTTCTGAAGGGCCTGCTCCACGCAGAGAGGCTGATAGACTTCCAGGTGAGCCACGGGAACGCTCCCCAGAGCACTCTCAGGCTTCTGCTGAGTGGATCAGACAGCCTGGCAGATCTGCAGCAGGAGGAGGACCCAAGCGCTCACCCTGTCTGAAGAAGGCAATCAATCCAACTTGCTCACTTCCTGAAGTTATCTGCCCCCTCCCATGGCTCCTCTGGAAGCGGAAATCACCGCTCACAAGTCACCAGCATGAGGGATTCTTCAGCAAGTGACAGTGACAGCAACAAGGCTAATGGCTGAGTGGAAACAAGGAACGAGGCACTGGCGCCACAGCCCAGCACACCATGGTCTCCTTTGGAGGATACGAACACAAGCAACTGCACAACCTCACCTTTATCGTGAAAGAGAATGCCAATGGTGGGGAAGGAAGCTGTTTAAATCCACCTGTTTTTTCCTTTCAAGCTGCCAGATGATTTAATCATCTTTCTTAATAAGTTTCAAAGAGCTGACCTTTAGAAAGCCTCCTGCAAGCATGAATATTTAAAAGCAAAATGTTTCCCAAGCACCAAAGAGCTAAATGCTATCCATTCATATTCTTCTCTGCTCTCTGGAACTTGCTACAATTCCGGGTTACGTGAACCAAAGGTGCATCTTTGTGGGACTATTCAACAGCCTCCTGTATGCCCTGATCTCTAGTTGGGGCTTTTGCAAATAATAGCTCATGCAAACTTCCAGGCAGGAATTGTTATCCTCACATTATAGATTAATTCTTTGAAGCTCAGAGAGGTTAAGCAGCTTTGCTGGGGCCACACAGCTTGTGAGATAGTACTAGGCAGGAGTTACATATGTCTGCTGCATTTAAAGTGCCTAATCTAATGCACCCAGGAGATTCTTGATGAAATTGTAAAACTGGTGATTTTCGTTAGCTCGTTCCTATCTTTGCAGATCCTCTGTCCTCAACAGACGTGGACAGCCATCTCCCTCTGCGGGTAGGAACATGCTCAGCCTCATGCAACCAAGTGTGCCTCTGGCCAAAGCTTTGATTTACCGGTTTACAGTAAGCAGACTGGCCTGCGGGCAATGTCCCTGCTTCATTTGGGTCTCTTCCAGGTGCAGGTCCCTATGTCCTCATGTCACCCCATACCACTGAAATAGAAAAGTGTTTTATTGTTAATTTATCAGAACACATATACTCGGAAGTCAGTGATAGAAGGGCTTTTGAGATTTTCTAATCCAGCCCTGTTGTTGTTTTTTACAGATGGGAAAAGTAAAACATGGAGAGAAGTGGTGGCTTGGCTAAGGCCCCGGAGATGTGGCCCTTCTCTCCCACCCAGCCTGTGCCCTGAGGTCAAGCCATGCTGATCTACCAGGCATGTGAAAGCTATATGCTCCCCCTTATTTTTAAATTTGGGACAAAGCATAAGACTGCTCATTGCAAAGGAATTTCTGACATCAGCCATCCAGTAGGACTGTGTGCCTCTAACATCACACTCTTAGGAATCTGTGTTATTATTGCTGAGTCAATAGGGAGCACTGGTAGAGAGAGAGGGGCAGGCAGGAATAGAACAAACAGTCCAGGGTCTTTTTCCATGTATCTCCGGGCCTGAACCCCATCTTGGGTTGCTGGGGCAGCCCTATTCCTACAGTTTCTGAGTGGAAGATTTTATGACCTGATGCCAGCCCAGCAGCAGCAGCCCATGACCCCATTATCAGGTCCCAGACCAACCATATCCTCAATCCCAACCTTCTATCTTCCTCCAAACCCCTCAGCCACGCCTCCATCCTTAGCCTGAGGCAGAGGGTACAGGAGGCTGGATAAAATGCTCAAGCCACAAAAGCAGGGATGGGAGGGGCTTAGAGCTCACCCGCAGTCATAAGCCAGGGCCCGAGAAAACAGGGGTCAGGGAACTGCACTGTTTACAACTCTGGAGGTTTTACTTGCAATGTGTGTGAGTTGCGTGTGAACTGTGTGTGAGTGTGTGTGGATGTATGTGCATGCATGAGGGCCTCCCTGATATTTGTGTACTATGTGTGAGAAGATGTGCGTGTATGTGTGAGGAGAGGGTGAGACAAACAGGCACTGTAAAGAGCTCTCAACCCTAATGCCATTACAGGTAGGAAGTCATTAACAATAATGAGGGAAAAATTCCTCACAGAGCGCTGTGCTGGGGAGCCACGGGGTGCAGGTGGAGAAGGCAGACTCCTAGTTGGAGCCCATCAGCTCACACTCGTGTAAAATGCAGACCTCCACTGAGTCCCTTCTAAGGTCGGTGCTGACCACTGGCTGGGCCCGCCCTGGCTGGGCACATGGTGAGGGCTCAGGGAGGGCTGGCCCTGAATGGGCTGGTGGGGAGGGCCCAGCAACGAGGAACATGAAAGGAGAAGAACACATCTCCCTCTCCCCTCAGGCTTGGGGAAGGAAGACAGACACTGATTTATTTTTAATTCTTATGTGTCTCTTAATGCTTTAGAGATTTACTAACTAAACTGCAATCTGTTGCTCCTTCTAAGTGGTTTAAACTTGCAGCGCTGCTGGTGGTGGTCTTAGATCTGGAGAGCCAGCCCCATGCAGAGTGTGAGCAAACCTGGCAACTCGGAGGCTGCGAGCCAGAGAAAACCCTTCAGGGAGAACTCAGTTCTTAACAGCTACTCTCACTGCTATGGAAGGGAGAATACTCTTTCCACTACCAAACGTCCCCTCTAATCCCCACTGAGGAGCACTGGAAAGAAAACAATGCAATAATTACACAACTGACAGGAAGTTGGGCCCCAATACAAACAGCTTATTGAGCCAGCCCAGCCACAGTCCAGCTTCACTCCATGATGGGGGCTGTAAAGAGGTGCCCTGAACTTCAGCAACCACAGTGACTTCTCACAAGCCACTGGGTAAGCAATAGGTGAGGCAAACATTTTAGAAACTCTAAAATATCTCTGATTTGTTGGGGATCTTCTCCAAAATGATTGACTTTTAAAGAGTCATAGGATGGTATATCTGAAAGAACCTTGACGGTTGATGCCATTTGAGAGATGGGACGAGGTTAAGTGTCATACCCAGGGGCATGTGCTGCTGAAACTGGTATTAACACAAATGGCCCGATTTCCAGTCTTTTCCACAATCCCCCACAGCCCTACGTATTAACAAGGTATAATCATGTGGGCCATTAACCTCTATTAGTTCCCATTTAAAAGCTGAGTCCATCAATATGTTATTGTCACCAACAAGGCAATCGCTTGGTAATATAGAAAAAATTGTACAAGCCATTCTACTCTTAGGCAAAGTCTGTATAAGAAACGGTAGGCAAGAACCTGAAGGGCTGAGTGATGGCATTTACACAGGAGAAAGCTCGTGGTAAGACTGTGTGGTTCTCCTCCAGTGAGGTCATTCAAGCTCCTATCCATCCTACGGCATCAGAGAAAAATTGCCCAGAAATGCAGAAGATTGTAAAATTAAGGATTTGAGAAAAAGTAAGGAAGCAGTTAATAGTAGAAATAGAAAAGCACTATGGAACAGAAGAATTGGAATAAATATATATATATATATATATATATATATATATATATATATATATATTCTAAAGTCATGAGAAGTGTTTAGGTTAATGAAATACTTTAAATGACAGATTTTTTTTGAAAACTATATTTCATTCCCCAAATAAGTTCACATCTACTTAGAAACATTCACACTGTATATAATTTCAGGATACCCAAAGACACTGTACTACACCGAAAAGCTTGAACCAGTCACGTAGACCCCAAAATCCTGAACTTACTTTTCTCTCTCATTTCTCAAAAATTCTTACCTAAATACACCTCTGCTGAGGTGCTTCGTCTGCCTGAGATGGAACCTCATGCTGCTGCCCATCCTCCAAATGACCCATGTGTCACGGGTACATACTTGTACACGATCCCGTGAGGTTTCAGGTCTCTGCTCCCTGAGCACAGATATCTTTCTTTTATGTATAAACGGACTGTGCGTGTATATGTGAATGTTTGTGGGGCATATGTTCATGAAGCAATACACGCAAGATATAATTTTCCTCAGGGTCAGTTTTCTTGTCTGTAATTTGAGAAAACCAGCCCCTGTCATATTTATCTCAGAGTGGCTAAGAAAATAAAGTGAGATCATAGATGGAAACATCCCTTTAAAACCTCAAAAAGAACCGTGAACACGTGTGATGTCATTATGCCATCATATTGTTATTATGTGCAATACTTACATGCAATGTGCAAGCCTCAGTATCATTTCAGGAAATTCGTTTGAAATGTTGTTCACCTATAGAATAGAGATACTATAACCTTTCAGTATATGGATCATGTTGGCAATAATAGTCTCTGCTCCACCAGAAAGCGTCCATAGCCTGGGCCCATACTCCCGGAGGGACAGGAACCTGATTTGGGAGCTCAGGGTATTAATCACACAAGATACTTAGTATTCATTTCCTTGCATCAGTATTTCAGTAGGTGAGAGGAGGAAATCACCTAGAGAAGGGTCAACTGGCAAGACAAGCCAGATAAAGTGGGACTTGTGATGCCAGTTCTGCAAAACCGCATGAGGGGGCAGAGAGAGAAACCGCCTGCCAGCGTCCAAAAGCGACAGAGAACGCCGAAGTCCGCATTTCATTTCACAGATGGCATCTCCTCCCTCCTCTCCTCCCAGAAAGAGATCTAATTCCTGTAGAAAGGTAATTTGCAAAGTCCTGCAAGACCTCCAGCGATGAGGTGCCACAGGAAGGTAAGTGCTATGCTACTGGATCTGTTTTGGTGCCCTGGGCAATGCACCATTAGATTAGATGCACGCAGCACTCATTTCATGCTACCAAGTTCTGTCCTATTAATTCTTTACTCAGATCTGCTAAGCATCTGCTCATTTGCCTCACCACTGCTGCCAGGTAATATGCACGACCAGAGTTGGAGTTTAATTGTCTCTTGATAAGCTGAAATCCAGTATTTGTAAAATATATCCACTTCAATGAAACCCCAGCAAGGTCCTGCCTGTCCCTGTGGTCCCCTGGGGATGGCTTTCATTCTGCTCCTGGGCAGCCTGGCTACTCCATCGGTCAGCCTGAGGTCACCGCTGCTGGAGCACCAGCCTGCCTGCCAGTGGTCCCGACGCCCGAGTACTCACCTTCCCGCTCCCCACCTTCCTTGAAAGAACTAAACGTGGCAGGAGAAATATATTATTGTATGAATGTCAGCATCCTGTCCCCTTGTTGCCACTCAGGAGAGCCTGGCTTTGCCTTCCTGCATCAAAAAGCAAGAGTCTAGCTGGATTTTCATCAAATTGGAGAGAAACGGGAAAGAGAGCAAGAAAGATTAGGAAACAACAAAGTCTGCATGACGTGGAAAGGCACTGAGTTGAGGCAGGAGCAAGAGAAGCCCATCTTTGCACAGGAGTCAGAAGGAGAAAGAACGGGAACTGGGGTTTGAACACGTGGCTCTGTGCCCTGAAGGCAATCCCTTTCTGGCATCTTCTCAAGGCTGAAGTCAGGATCCAAACCGCTGCTCAAGTATGATTAGAGGCTGAATGGCAGTGCCTTGGAGATGTTACAGGAAGACAGGCCTTCGGGGGCTTACAGAGCAGGCTCTCTGTGAAGCTGAGGGTGTGCAATGTGTTTCCATTCCACATTTGAGGAGCAGAGCTGCAGCAGGACCCAATGGCTCCTCGTCAGAGCAGGCTCAGGCTGCCAGAACACAGCGTAGTCTTCCGCTCTTTAGCGGGCCAATCTGTCTGTTTTCCCCAGCAAAAAGTGGACACATCAAATCCCAAAAATTAAGCTGGAACATAAGAGCCTCTGGAATCATCTCCTTACGCCATTTCCCCAATAAGAACCTCTCTCTCTCTTCTCACGGCCTATTCCTAACCATTCCTAACAAGTTGAAATCTTTGTATTTGTCTCAAGATATTCCTTCCAAATACCTCTGCTGCACATTCGTCATTCTTCCTTAAGGCCAGCCCCCTCCATTAGGCCTGCCCAGGTGGCCTCAGTGCACAGTGATTTTTACTCTTTCTGAAAGCTGGACTCAGGTTGTTATTTAATGATTAATCATTATATTGGGTGATAGGTGGTAAGAATAATAGGTAGGGAGATGTAAACGGTGGGGATGGTTCTCCACAGAGTTCCACAACAGTATCAATAAAGCATGGCAACTAATTGAATGTGATACTTAGTCGGGACACCTTACCCCTGGTACCTGTGGCAGAATAATGGCATGTCAAAATGCCCATGCCCTAAGCCCTGGAACCTGTGAATATGTTACTTTACATGGCAAAGGGGAATTAAGCTTCCAGATGGAGTTGGGCTGCTAATCAGCTGACCTTGCAGTGAGCAGATGAACTGGATTATCTGGGTAGAAGCAATGTAATCACAAGAGTCCTTATAAATAGAAGAGGGGGGCCAAAGAGAGGCCCAGAGAGGTAGTGGCAGGGAAAGGGCTTAACTTGCTATTGATGGATCTGAAGGTGGAGGAGGAACCAAGAGCCAAGAAATGCATGCAGCCTCTGGGAGCTGGAAAAGGCAAGGAAGCGGGTTCTCCCCTGGCGCCTCCAGAAGGAATGCAGCCTTGCAGACACCTTGATCTTAGCCCCTAAGGCCCACTTAGGGTTTCTGACTCCTAGAACGAAAAGACAGCAACATGTGTTGCATTAAGCCCCAAGGTTGTGGTGATTTGTCACAGCAGCCATGGGAAAGTCCACCCTGAACCCATCATCCTGCCTGCCCAAGCCCCAGCCCCAAACCCTGAGCTTATCCACCAGCAACCTGGAGCAAGAGGGCGGCCACGCTCGCATTCTTGCAGGAAAACTTTGTTGCCCACATGGAGCTAGCAGAGCTCTGTGGGGCCAAGAAGACAGCACATTGGGGTTCTAGAGGGCTCTGTGGGCAAGTGGGGAACCTGACTGTCAGTGTTCTTGTGATAAAACAAACTCTAATGCCAGACAGCCAACGTTCTAATGAATACTTGAAATATCTCATATGGGTAAATTGGATGCTGCCCGTGACCTATGCTGATGATTAAATGAGAGCTGTCAGTTTCAGACTCTGGACATGCCTGGAATCAAATTATTATTCATTTTCAAAAGTTTAAAGCCCTGGTGTGTGATCTGGTCCAGAAAAGCAACCTGCTTCAGCAGAGGCCTGCACACTGCATGAGTCTTGGCCAAAGCAGAACGTTTCCTCCAAAAGGAGCTCAGGAAGGGCCTCCCAGCTCCTCACTGAGACCCCGATCAGTGCATCCCTTGGTGCAGCACACACTTCGGAGTTTGCTTCGGAAAGAAGCTGGACCACTGGACCACTCCCAGAAACCTCCCTCAGACTCACATGAGCAAGACCGTAATTCTAGACCACATTTTATCAGACAACACGAGTTGGTGTAATAAGGCACTTGCCATATAGTAATGGCATCAAACCAAATCACAAAATAGATATTAAGAAATATCTTATTATCTTCTCTTATAAGTAACCTGAAGTTATGTCTCAGTTTTCCTCAGCTAGTTCCTCAACTTTCACCTGCTGCCTTTCTTAATTATTAATAATTTCCATTTTCACTCTCAGAACTATGCCAATTTGATGACAAATTATATGGTCACCTTACATATAAAAGACTCAGTCATAATTTCCTCATAGATTTCCTTAAGTCAGAGTACAACCTGTGCAGTGTCCTAGGTCTGGTGAGACTCTGCGTGTCCAGTTGACTCCATAGGGAAAGAACAGGAGGAAAAGGAAGAGGGTTTTAACTGAAAAGTAGATGATTTGGTAAATAATTCTAAGAAGAAAATGATTATAAATTACACACACACACACTCATGCATGCAGGCACATGCACACACTGGCAACACAACACAACTAAGTGGCAAAGCTGTGCCTGGCTGTATCTATATCTCTGTGTGTAATAATTCATTCCCCAGTTCTTGGAGTTCTAAACCCCAGCCCCGAGCCATGTGTTTTATCATCAGCAACTAGGAGCCAGAGGGAATTCTTGTTCACTATTAGTAAAAAAATGAGACATATTTTCCCAGAAAAAAATTGTTGCCTAAGCTAGTAGACTTCCATGAGCTCAATAACACAAAAATAGATTTGTTAAAAATTGTATAATATATAAATATATAATAGTCTCATATAGCTCATAGATATAATTTATGAAACACTCTGGCTAGGTGGCAAAGCTTAAAGCTAAAAAGTGTTGGTGAGGATGGCAAGGGTGTCAGCTCTCACCATTTCTATTAAACATTATACTGAAGGTCTAGCTAAGATTAGGAGACAATAAATAGAGGTAAAAGGCATTCAAATTAGAGGAGATGTAAAACTATGTATTTTTGCAGATGACATAATTTTGTATATAGAAAATCCTAAGGAATCCACAAAATAAAAAGACTACTAAAGGTAATAAATATATTCAGCAAGATTAGAGGATACAAGATCAATGTAAAAAAATTAATTGTATTTTTATACACTAGCAGTGCACAATTCAAAAGTAAAATTAAGAAAATAATGAAATTTCCAAGAGCATCAAAAAGTCCAAAACTTTCACATTGAAAACTATAAAGCATAATTGAAAAAAATTAAGGAATATCTGCTAGATCTGATCAAATAATTGAATCAGTACCCCTCCCCTGGGAACTGACCTCTAGGACACTTCACAATGGGCATTCCACTTGCTTAGACCACATTCCACTTGCTAAGACCACTATCTCTCCCCTCCAGACTTTCCCAGAATCCAGACCTGCATAGAGAATTCTCTACCCAGAAAAAGCCCGCCTCAAGTCCTTTAAAACCTCTGACTCCTCATCTTTGGGAGCTGGCGCCATTTTGGGGCTCAGCCCATCTGGTCTCCAGATGACCTAATAAATTTATAACCCCTTACCACTTTGATCTCGTGTGTTCCTCTTTTGGCAACCCAAACATTTGGTGCCAAAACCCGAGGGGGTCCCATGGGGATGTGGAGCCATCATTCTGGCTTCGGTCACCCCGAGTTTGCTACTCAGAGAGCAGTAGGCAGTGGCAGCTCTACCTGGGCTTACCTCTAAATCTTACTCAGGTGACTCAATTGCCAGCCTCAATTAGGCCTTCCTCCTTCATGGACCTTCCTGAGCTAGCCAAGGATGCCGGTGGGAACCTCTCCATCTCCATTGCTGACTCTCCATCCCACACAAGCCAATCTTCTCTAGGTGAGTGATGTTCCACAATTTCCCTCATTTCTAGTCTTCTGTCCACTCTCTCTCATTGACTTCTCAAAAGTCCTAGTGCTAGGCCAGAAAAGTCCTCAGCCATTTGGCGTTGGGTCCTTCTGGATTGTGGACACAGTCCGAAGGGTCACCTTTCATTTCTCATGGTGATTTGTTTAGCAGCAGGGATGCCTGCCCTAAACAGTCACCTTTGGATTTGTGGTCTGTCACTCACTCTTCCTCTCTCATGGGCCACGCCACATTCCCTCTGCACACTCGTGGGAGAGATCTTGCCCAACCACCTCATTTTCTTTTGTAATACTGTTTGGCCACAATATAACCTAGATAATGAGTCTCAATGGCCTGAAAACGGCACTTTTAACACATTGCTCAATTTGGATAATTGCTGTCACTGCAATGGAAAATGGTCAGATTCCCTATGCCCAGGCCTTTTTCACCCTTCAGTCCCAACTTCTCTCTCAGCCCTGCTCTACCCATCAGATCTTTCTTCTTCACATAAAACATCACCTCCTAACACTTCTGATTCTGAATCTACTTTTGACCCAGCAGGCCACTGACCTCCACCCCCTTACACCTGCAGGAGATTCCCAAAACCTAGACACTCCTGACCAGCAAGCACCTTCTCTCCCAGCCCCTGAAAGCCCAAATCCCAAGAATGCACACTCCAAAACAGCCTTTCCCACCTAACACTTGCTCTCAGGCCACCCAAAGACCACCCTCCTCAACAGCCTCTTCTATTCCTGTGCCCATTCTACCTCTGAGGGAGGTAGTAGGAACTGAGGGTATTGTGGTCAAGGACAACAAACTTAATGAAATCACTCAAGGCTCTGATGAAAACCCAGCTCTCTTTCTCTTCCACCTCACAGAGGCCTTACAGAAATTTACCACCTTAGACTCTACCTCCCCACAGGGAGTCCTTCTTCTAAACACCCATTTTATATCTCTATCAAAAGCACAGCTGTTTTTCTGACAGGCTGATCTTACTTAAGCTTGATATAGAAATGCAAGAAAGCCAAAACAGTCTTGAAAAAGAACAATGTAGGGGGCTCACACTGTTGAAATTCAAAACTTAGAACAAAGCTACAGTAATCAACTCTGCTTGAAGCTAAAATAATGATAGACAGATTAATAGAAGAAATAAAATCCAGAAATAAACACATAGATTTATGGTCAATTGATTTTCAACAAGGGTGTCAAGACAATTCAATGAGGAAAATCATCTCACAAGTAGTTCTGGGATGATTGAATATCCAAATGCAAAAGAATAAAGCTAGACCCCTACCTCACACCATAAATAAAAATTATATACACACTATGTAAAATACACCAAAGTAGATTAAAAATCTAAATTTAAGAGTTAAAACACTATTTAAAAATTGGAGTAAATCTCTGTGACCTTAGGTTAAACAACTTAGATATGAAAGCATGAGTAACAAAAGAAAAAAATTTATATCATCAAAATTAAAAAAAAAATTATGCTCAAAGGACACTCTAAGGAAAATGAAAAGACAATCCACAGAATGGGAGAAAATAATTGTAAATCACATAACTGATAAGCATATAGTATACTGAAAATACAAAGAACTAGTCACTAATCATCCAAGAGACGCAAATCACAAAAACAATGAGGTACCATCTCACATCTGTCAGAATGGCTATAATCAGCAAATCAACAAATGACAAGTGCTGGCAAGGATGTAGAGAAAAAGGAACTCTTGTGCACTGCTGGTGGGAATGCAGACTGGTGCAGCCACTGTGGAGAACAGTATGGAGTTTCCTCAAAAAACTAAAAATGGAACTCCCATTTGACCCAGTGATCCCACTTCTAGGACTATATCCCAAGAAACTAAAAACACCAATCACAAAGGATATATGCACCCCTATATTCATAGCAGCACAATTTACAATAGCTAAGATTTGGAAACAGCCTAAGTGCCCATCAGTAGATGAGTGACTTAGAAAACTATAGCACATCTATACAATGGGATATTACACTGCTGTAAAAAAGGAGTTCTTACCATTTGCAACAGTATGGATAGACCTGGAGAGCACTATGGTAAGTGAAATAAGTCATTCAGAGGAAGATAAATGTCACATGATCTCACTCATTCATGGAATATAATGAACATAAACTGATGAACAAAAGCAGATCCAGAGACAAAGAAGCATCTATCAGACCATCAAACCTCAGAGGGAAGGCAGGGGAGGGTCGGGGGAAGGGAGAGAGATCAACCAAAGAACTAGTATGCATGCATATAAGCATAACCAATGGACACAGCCACTAGGGGGTGAGGGCATGAGCTGGGGGTTGGGAGGAGAGGGGCAATGGGGGGATAAGGACACATATGTAACACCTTAATCAATAAATAAAAAAATAAAGACAAAAAATTAAAACTGAGCAAATGATTTACCAGACATTTATCCAAAGACGATGTAAAAATGGCCAATAAGCATTTGAAAATATTCTCAGCATGATTAGTTACTAAGGACCTGCAAACCAAAATCGCAATGAGATACCATTCATTCACAAGAATGCCTTTAAGCAAAAAGACAATAACAAGTGCTGGGAGGATGTGAAGAATTTAAAACCCTCTTATGCTACTGGTGGATATGCAAAATGGTGCAGCCACTGTGGAAACATTTTGGCAGTTCTTCAAAGAGTTAAAGGTAGAATT
The DNA here is from genome assembly GCA_004026665.1 of Murina feae. Taxonomy (NCBI): domain Eukaryota; kingdom Metazoa; phylum Chordata; class Mammalia; order Chiroptera; family Vespertilionidae; genus Murina; species Murina feae. Next base: position 7,754 of record PVJC01018940.1, on the reverse strand, counting down.
ACGGTCCAGCAATTGCTCTCCTGGAGAATTAAAAGCATATTTGTTTGAATCAGCACAATTCATACTGGACAAAGAATGGAAACAACTGAAATACCAATCAATAAATTAAGAAAATGTGGTATATTCCTATAATTTGGCCATAAAAAAGAATGAAATATGGACACATGCTACAGCACGGATGAGCCTTGAAAACATGCTAAGTGAAAGATACCAGTCACAAAAGTTCACATATTGTATGATTCCACTTATTTAAAATGTCTACAATAGAGACAGAACATAGATTAGTAGTTCCCAAGGGTAGGAAGAAATTAGAGGAAACTGCTAACAGGTTCAATTTCTTTTTGGAGAGATGAGAAATTACCCAGTGGTGGCATGGCACAACTCTTTCAATAGACTAAATTACTGAAATGTGCCCTTTAATGGGGTGAATTGTATGATTTGTAAATTACATTGTAATATTTTTAAATAGAGAAGTAATAATAGTAGCATCTCTCTCTAAAGGGTTCTATGAGGATTAAAAATAAGGAAAATCACCTAAAGCACTTAGCAGAGTGCCAGACCCCATGATGATGGCAGTGGGAGTAGTGGTGTCATCTTGGGAAATATCTTGTGCTCACAGGTTAAAACCCAAGAGTGACCCACCTGCACACTGCTTCATTTTCTCCCATTCCCTTTCTCGCAGTCTTTCTGGAACTGGCCCTGGGTCCAAAGTCTTCTATTCACTTCATTCCAAACACTTGTGTCTGCCTCAGAAACCTCCCTCAGGCTTTCTCCTGCTTGGCTAGCAAAGCTGAGATGTGTCCAAGTTGTCCCAGGTGGTTGGTCCTCTGACAGGGCCCAGCTCAAAGACTGGCTCACACTCACCCACACAAGAGGGAAACCAGTCATCCTGTGAGGGAAGGACATCATTTTGCAAACTAGGAGCCTACGTCAACATCTTAATGAAATAATAACAGATTTTTTTGATTTGCACTCATTTGCAATGTTGCCGCTCACAGACAAGCTCCTGGAAGAAGGTGATTCATCAGTCAGCCATCCCATGGTGAGCAGGGACTAGACAAATCACCAGGCTGCACATCATAAAAATGGAAATTGAGCAGGCTGTTCATTAATGCAGATTAGTTTTAAGTTTGAAATGGCTTTTCTCAGCTGAGATTAATACACACACAAGAAATTCTCAGTGGGCCTTGGGTCCTTGGTAATATATAGTCCTTATTACCTCGCTGACTAATGAGCCTTCCAGCTCCGGAGGAGCAACTTCTGATCGTCCCTGTTCCCTGCAGATGGGCCGCCACACCAAGCAAAGCTGCCTAGAACAGCTTCCCAAACTCCCTGCCCATCTCTGCATCCCTCAGTTGGTTTGTTCTCACCAAAACTGAAGAATGATTTTACACTCAGGGTCTCCTCAGCTACTCTTCAATCAAGCACCTGACTGATCAAAAGAGTTCTTGGCTGGCCCTGGTCGGTTTGGCTCAGTAGATAGGGTGTTGGCCTGCAAACTGGAGGGTCCATGGATTGATTCCAGTCAAGGGCACATGCCAGAGTTGTGGGCTCAATTCCCAGTAGGGGGCGTGCAGGAGGCAGCCAATCAATGATTCTCATTATTGATGTTTCTCTCTCTCCCTCTCCCTTCCTCTCTGAAATCAATAAAAATATACATATTTTTAAAAAAAGAGTTCATGGCTGAAGATGGCCTCTTGTGTTGCCCCTCAGTATCAGACTAGAAATCTGTTAAAGAGAGCCTTCCATTCCACAATTAAATGAGAGATGATCTTGATATGCAACCAGCCCCAGAGTGTAGGCCAGCAGTGAGCAGGCATTGCTGGTTATGCAGTAGCTGCCTCTTTTATCTCTTTTCTCCACTCTATTCTTTCCTCTTTTTCTCCTTTTTTTTTTTCTCCTTCCTCTCCTTTCCTTTTTCTCCCCACTTTCCCCTCCCCTCCATCATTTGGTCATAATTTCTCCCTGAATATGCCATTCTGCTTATTCTTTCTCTCATAGAATTTGCATAATAAAATACAAACATTGCACAAAACAAGCTGTGTGCGTTTAATGATCCAACCACATCAACAAAGGTAATCATGTGTGGATATTTCTTAAATAGTAAGCCCAACATCTGTGTTTCCAAACTTTTTTGAATACGCTCCCATTGTAAGTCAATGATTTTTAAATGTACCTCTTTATGTATACATACTCTGTATATGTACATATATGTATATATCTCTACATATTTATAAGTTATGTACATGTACCACTACTATATACCATAGAAAGTACAGTATAAAACATCCAAAAACTTAAAGGGTTAAATTAAAACAGGGGTCAGCAAACTTTTTCCTTTAAGTATCAGATAGTAAGTAATTTAGGCTTTGCAGCCCATATAGTCTTAAGCAGGCCAACTACTGAACTCCACCATCATAGCATGGAATGATGACAAAGACAATATGTTGACAAAAGGGCATGCTGCATTCCAATAAAAACGTATTCACAAAGACAAGTGGTGAACTGGATTTACCCCATGGGCCATAGACTTTTCTTAATTCAACAACTCATGATTGCTACTACAGAATATAATTTGCTCTCTTATTTCTGTATACTGAGGAAATTAGTATAAAATACATCTAGTTTGAGGTGTAAATACTAAGTTCTGGGCTGAACTCATTCCAGATATATAATTTACTCTACAAGTTACATTTCTCACGAACTCTGGATCAAATGCACACTTCAGCAAAATGTCAAGCCATTCTCTATCTTAGACCTTTGAGGTTTGGGGCAAATTGTCAAAGATATAAATGTTAAATTAGAAAATCTCAAGGGACTATCTTAACTAATAAAAGCGTAATATTAAAATTAACAGCTTCTTTGGGATGCCTAAGCCATGCCCACCAGCCAATCAGAGAGACTGTATGCAAATTAACCCAGTCAACATGGAGGCTGGCACTCAGGGAGCTGAGTAAACAGGCAGCATCCGTTGCAGCAGGAGTGAAACTGTTTGGGGGCCGCCTGGGCATCTCTCTGCTCCAGGGAACAACATATTTGCAACATTGACTCAATCCTAGAAGTATTAGAAGCTGAAGCAAACAGCAAGCCGGGCCTGACTTCTAATTAAACATTGTTTCATTATAGAAGCCAGAGCTGAAGCAGAGAGGAGGTTTTGTTACTAGGCCCAGACTTAAAGGAACAGCGCATCAATTATAGAAGATAAACAAACACCAGAAACCTGCTTCCAGCCAGCCTTGCTGGGACATTGGGTCAATGGGAGCTGTGGGCAGCCTGAAATTCTGAAAACAGCCATCAGCCCCTCATCCATTCTGACCACACCCCAATGGGGTGAAGGATGTTACTGGGGGGCTTGGCCAGCCTGCAGACAGCCATCAGCCCCTCACCCAGGCTGGCCAGGTACCCCAGTAGGCACCCAAAACCTGAAGGGACTTTGGGCAGCCTGAAAGCCTGAAAGCGCCCCTCAGCCCGTCACCCAGGCTGGCCACACCCCAATAGGGTGAGGATCCACACTGGGGGTCTTGGCCAGCCTGCAAACAGCCATCAGCCCCTCACCCAAGCTGACCAGGCACACCAGCAGGTGGACATCCCCAGAGGGGTCCCAGACTGTGAGAGGGCACAGGTCGGGCTGATAGACCTCCCGAGTACACAAATTTTTGTGCACCAGGCCCCTAGTTGAATAATAAAACCCCAAATAAAACTCTAAGGTGTGTATGTGTAAGTTGGGTAAACAAATCTTATCACCTTGATCTTCAAAAATGTTATTGCCAATATTATTGTGCTGATTCCAATATGTCTCCCTAATAAAGATGGACCTGGAAATTTTTAACAAATTACTGAAATATCTGTATTAAATTCAGTTGAAATAGGAAAAAGAAGACTGAAAAATTTAACAGTTTTTGAGTATCAGGCGAGAATCACTGATGATTTTTTTTTATCTTGCTTCACTGGCAGGGAAAATTGAACACTGCATTGGCATGAGTAGAATGCCAGCGCAATCAACCTCTCAATGCAGAGCCCTCCCCATGATGCTCTAGTAATAACTTCACCGAACACAATGAAAGAGTTATTTTAATCATTTTAGTCCAATTGAATGTGTCAAGGAGAAATACAATATAGAGAGGCAGCAGCAATTCAAAAAATGCCTTCTGTCTCTGAGACAGAGAAAAGAATTTGTGTGACCTGAGCAAGTGATGTGAGCAATAGATGCAGCTCAAATGAAACCAGTTTCAATGTTCCGACGTCAGTTTTCTAATCAATGTTATAGTAACAAGACTCACAAAGCTATTGTGAGACTAAAATGGAATGTGCATGGGAAAGTGTTTCACAGAGTGGCAGCTGCCTGGCACACAAGAGGTGCTGTAAAAGTGTCTTCCTCCTTCTTCCCCTGTTACATAATTATGTACCTCAGTACAAGACCCAAAAAAATGCTGCCAAATTCACACGAAAACTATGAAAATTCGGGCGATAATTAAAGAAAAATATGCCTTGTGAAATGAAAAATTCTCAGCTCGTGGAACACATTGGCAGAATTAAAATTAACCCAAAGTATCTTGATATGCAGCTACCTCCTAATTCTCCAGACAGAACATTTGGTTACCTGAAGAAAAGGAAATCTTCTGTATTTATTTCCCCTTCCAATTTGTTCCGGAGTTGATGCTAACAATCCCTCCCCTGAACAGGTGCTTCCCATGTCTGTGGACGAAAGCTCTTCCTTCCACCATTTCAGACACCATACAAGAAAAACATTATGCTCCAAAGACCATTTTTCTCATAAGGATATCAATATCAGCCCTGACACACCCAACCAAAACTCAAGATGATTAAAAAACACAAAGGAGAGAAGCAATTCCTTCGCCTCCTTCTCCAGTATCGCAGGATATCACCGCCGGCCTCCAAAGCATTTCTGTGTTTTACCTGGAAGTTGTTCCAGATGGTCATCCGTGTAGCATGACATGAGAGAAAACAAGTAACCTGTGTGTTCAAAACTGATTATCAGGTGTAACCTAAACTGTTGTTATCAACTATTCCAGTCATGGATAAGTTTACCAACTACTTCTGGTTTTTCACTCTTCAACTTAAATAGGACTGTACTTCTTACTCTCTCTCCTTTGTGGTTGGGTGTGGCCATGGGGCCAGTCCTGGCCAAGAGTAGTAACTGGAGGTCTCACTTGCATTCCCTTCAGCTCTTTTCTCCACTCACATTGGTGACTTACAGCATTCAAGGCTGTGGCTACTGTCCATCCAGGTGAAAATACATAATCAGGGTCCATAACTACTTCATGGCAGACAGGTGACATGACCATAAAATAAGCCAGTGTTGTTTAAATCACTGAGATCTGACATCATTTGTTAATGGGGCATAAAGTAGCCTATCTTGACAGTGACCCCAATAAAACTAGCCATTGAATTTCCCTTAAATGCAGATTTGAATTCAACCATTAGCAGTAATTAGCATACAAACAATCAGTTAGTAAATTAACCATAGAAAAGAGCACATTTTTGAAGAAATGAAACATGTATAAACACAAAAATAACTAACACTAAGTATTCCAAAACGTAGCACAGTGCCAAGACAGGCAGGCCAGAGTGAGACAGTGTTAGAAATTCTTCTAAGCATATAATAGCCTGAAACTATAATATATCTATAGTTAATGGTTAATATCCTTGTAATTGAAAATACTTAATGAGAACTTAGTATATATTAAGCATTATGCTAAGGGCTTTACATCAAGTATGTTATCTCATTTAATCCTTATAATAGCCTCATGAGGTAAAAAGCAATCCCAATTTTACAAGGGCGATGGAGAAAGCAATAAAAACATAAGTTACTTGCAGCTTATTTATAGGTCTGTCTAAAGTTAAATAAATATCTCCACAGAAATGATAGCAGATATAGGAGAGAGAGAGAGAGAATTAAATAAATCTACCATTGTTTATAAATGCAACAGAAAAAAATACTAAAGTGTATTATCGCTGGAGAATGAGATTGATAAGAGTTTTGTTTATAATATTTGCTGTTTTGAAAGCTTCTGCATATGCCTACATTTATAATATTTGTAATCAGAAAAAAATATTAATACTATATTAGCTCTCTTAGCAGAGGCAAACAAGAAGATGAACATTTATGCACTGACAACTTTACGTTCATTATTTCATTTAAGCTTCACAACAGGCTTCTTATATCTACCTTTTTAACTGAAAGGGGGAAACTGAGATCTATGGAGGTTTAAGAAATAGATCCACAATCACATGGCTAGAAAGGGGTAGAATTTTATTCATTTATTTTTCTACTAGGGACCCGGTGCACAAAAATTTGTGCACTGGGGCAGTGGGGGGGGTGTTTCCTTAGCCCGGCCTGTGCCCTCTCACAGTTTGGGACCCCTCTGGGGATGTCCACCTGCTGGTGTGCCTGGCCAGCCTGGGTGAGGGACCAATGTCTATTTGCAGGCTGGCCAAGCTCCCCAGTGGAGACCCTCACCCCAGGGGGTGTGGCAAGCCTGGATGAGGGGCTAAGGGCAGTTTTCAGGCTGGCCACAGCTCCCACTGACCCTCTGGCCATTCGCCTGGGAAGCAATGGGGTGGCGCTGGCCACCCCATAGGCTTCCCAGGAGTGGGCATGGGGTCCCCTGGCTGGTCCCGTTGCCCCACCCCCCAGGTTTCTCCGCCTGGAAAGCCCATCAGGTGGCACTGGCCACCAGATGGGCCTCCCAGCAGGGGGCCGCGGGGTCCTGCTGGCTGGTCCCCGCTTCCCCCAGAAGGCTTCTCTGCCCGGGAGGCCGTTCCGGTGGCGCTGGCCACCCAATCCACCTCCCAGCAGGGGGCCGCGGGGTCCCGCCGGCTGGTCCCCGCTTCCCCTGGAATGCTTCTCCGCCTGGGAAGGCATCAGCCGGCCCAGGGCGCCAGATGCCTTCCCAGGACCCAGGCTCCCAAGATGGCGAAGCCCGGGGCTGCAACCTCCATCATCTTGGCTAGGCTAATTTGCATACAGTCACTCTGATTGGCTTGTGGGCGTGGCTTAGGCCGTCCCAAAGAAATGATTAATTTTAATATTACACTTTTATTAGTTAAGATGAAATAACTAAGCTTTTATTATTCTGATATATATTCTTTTGGACTATACATAGTATGTGTTTGTATATAAATGGTCTTTAAATTACATAAGATTGTACCAAGTTATTAATGCTAAAGTGTTCATAGCTCACTCTATACTCCACACTCCATCAAAACTGATAGAAGTCTATTTTCACAGATACTAAACTTGCCCAGTCTTTTTGAGCCTTTTATGACACAGAAACAGGAAAATGAGTAGGGAGAAGCACCATTGAAAGACCAAAAGAGGTGCTAAGCAGCAAGGAAGTCCCAAACATAAATGCAAGGCTAAAAGGAGCTGAGCAGCCAGTCTCCACCCAGAGCCAGTGACCAAGGACCATGTTGTGGGAGGGCATTAGGAGTGCTGAGACAGGACTTGGAAGGTATTTTGCTGTACACTGAGATTGTGCATTGACATCTACACAATGGAATACTACGCTGCGGTAGAAAAGAAGGGGTTCTTACCATTTGCAACAGCATAGATGGAACTGGAGATCATCATGCTAAGCGAAATAAGCCTGTCAGAGAAAGGTAAATATCACATGATCTCACTCATTTGTGGATTATAATGAACAACATAAACTGATGAACAAAAGCAGATCAAGAGACAGAGAAGCATTGATCAGATGGTCAAACCTCAGAGGGAAGGTGGGGGGTGGGGG
>PVJC01018939.1:0-29056 GCA_004026665.1 Murina feae | reverse complement strand
CCTGCCTTCTTGTCTGGGATTGTGTTATTTCCTACTCAAGCAACACTCTAGTTTCCATTTTTACTTTTCAAATAATTTGGCTTCTCAGATATTTGAGTCTCTTCCAGCCCTCATTAGGAAATCACTTCCCTTGCCTCACCCTGAGCCTTCTCACCATCTCCATCTACTCTCTCACTCTACTTCATCATTACTTCACAGTCACACATTTTACCATCCTACTCCAATTATAAGCTGCTATTTTTTACCCATCCCCTCTACTTTTGCTCAGTCTCATTAAATCTGCTATTTGATCTCAATGAGACTTATAGTGCTTTGATACCTCAATTTTCTTTCTATCAGCTTTCTTCCAATTTCAATTCTTTACACCACCCTAGATCCTTTCCTTTGAGCACATTATATCCCTTGCTCCCTTTTACTTGTCTCCCAGCTTATGTTTCCATGTAAACTCTCACTTATGTGCCAGTTCTGCATAACTCTGGTTGACACCCTAGTGTCTTTTCTATTTTTTTTCAGAACTTTTATTTACCCAAAATTCAACTCCTACTTTTCTCTCTCCTAGCAAATAACTTTCAAAACAAACAAACAATGAGGCAACATCAATTCATCTTATCTACATGTAGAATTAAGGTGCTATGTTTTTGAGGAAAATGATTTGGTTTAGAGATACAGGAGAGATGGTCAATGCGGTCAGCAGATCTTCTGATCCTGGGTTCTTCCAGGTGTGAATTGAAGCTGTTGTGAATTATCAATGGAGTCACAAGGTATTACTATCACTACTTCCTCTAACATTACCATGACTAGTACTGCCACTGGTACTCATGCTGATGTCATTAACTACCTTTCCATGTGCTCTCCAAACTTCTGAAGAAATTGCATATAAATACATTGAATTAGTTTTGTTATCAAAAGACTTAGAAAATGCAAAATGAAGAAAAAAACAACAACCTAATACAGAAAGGAAAATTTTGAAAAATAATAGAACTCAGGCTTTTTATAAATGGCAGATCTTCCCTAATGTATGTAAAACATCACCTTAAAATTTTGATTTTGATTTTGTTCATTATAAAATCTCTGTTTAATACCATATTTTTCAATATACATCCCAAGAGTGTCAAATAAATGAGTAAACTAATCAGTTTCAACTACCAACAAGGGAACATGTATGTTTATCCTCACTTTGATTTCAGCCAAGTATCACAACTTATTGGAAAACTAGAAACCTGATGCACAAAATTCCTGCACTGGGGGGTCACGTCCTTCAGCCCAGCCAGCAACCCCTCTACTCTGGGACCCCTCTGGGGATGTGTGACTGAAACACACTCCTGCCAGCCTAACTGATGCCTAACTGCTCCCCTGCTGGTCCAATCACCCCCAACTGCCCTCCCCTGCTGGCCTGGTTATTCCTAACTGCCCACCTTTCTGGCCTGGATGCCCCTACCACGCACCCCTGCAGGCCATCTTGTGGCTGTGGGTGCTGCCATCTTTTGACAGTGTGAGGGTCAATTAGCATATCTCCTCTTTATTAGATAGGATATGTTTGCAATTGTTCATCTGCTTCATTATAGGGCTGTTCTGAAATTGTTGTACCTGATATCAAGCTTATTGGAAGTTTGTGGGTATCTGTAATTGTATTAACCCCAGATAACCTTCATATGTAAAGTGAGCTAAAGGAAAAGTGTGTCACTTAGGTTTAGATACTAACTGTAAATGGCTTATTTTAATGGGGTAAAATGTGAAAAATAAAACCAAAGAAATAAGACTTATATTATAATAAACTTAACATGGACCTATACATAATGGGACTATAAAAAAACATTCTAAAGGAAAAATTTGCATGCCCCAATAGAAAGGTTGAACTTAGGATGAGGGAGTTGATCACCTCACTTTACTCTGCATTGGTAACCCCAGACCCAGGCTGTCCAGTGTACACAGTGGTTGTAAACTTGAGCTTTGGGGGTAGACAGTCCTGTGTCAGCATCCCAGGTCTGCCACTTCCTGGTTGTGCATTTTAAAATTCCTATGCCTCAGTTTCTTTGTTTATAAAGTGAATGTAAAATGTTTATCTCATTGTAAAGCACTTTATACTATACATAGTTTATCATTAGTAAGCATCTGCTCTTATGTTACATACTAGAGGCCTGGTGCACAAATACATGCAGAGCAGGGAGTGACCACAGGAGGTTGTCCAGATGGAGGGAGGGACCATGGGAGGTTGGCTGCTGACCCTAAGGAAGGAGCCTGCCCTCGGCCTCCCTAGGAAAAGAGCCACATCTATCACTACCCACCCCTGGTTCCCCATCGCAGCCTGGGGCCTGAAGGCCCCAGTGAGGTTGAGAAAGGAGGCATTGGTCACTGGGCACAGAAGGAATGGACGCTGATGTTACTATCAGTGTTCCACCACCTTGCAGTTCCCCTTCTCCCTCCCTCCTCCTTCCCTTGCTGCCATGCCGCCACTGGGAAAGGGAGAGAATGGGAGCTTGTTTTCAGGGCTGATTTTCAATAGATCACAGTGATGGAGCTGCAATACTACATATGAAACCCAGACCCAGAAGCAGATTGTCTATGAATGGTTTGATACGAGAGGTCGATGAGTGCCAGCTGGTTGGAGGGAGGGATCATGGGAGGTTGGCTGTGGGAGTGCACTGACCACCAGGGGCAGCTCCTGCATTGAGCATGTACCCCCTAGTGGTCAGTGTGCATCATAGCAACTGGTTGACCAGTCATTCTGGTCATTCCGGCCATTTGGTCATAATGGTTGCTTAGGCTTTTATATAAAAGGATGATTAAGAGGATGATTAGAAACTGATGTGAAATCAGGATGGGAAAGATATTTATTAGACTTTAATATGAGGCAGAGTTGAAAGTTATGGTAATATTTAACCTTACCAGTGAGGAGGTTATGAGAGATAGCATAGAGGTCTTCAAATATGTGAAAATCTATCATGAGGAAGTGCATTTTAACTTGTAATGTATGCTGTCAACTACAGAAACAGGAAGCAACATGACATAGATTCAATTGATTAGCCATTGGGGTCAGATAGTACCAAAAATGTCATACTACTATAAATATATACCTGTCATGTGGTTAGGCAGACCACTGCCTATCATTTATTTTTTAAATGAGGGTTACTGTATAGATGAAATAAAGTTGAATGTGTAAAGAACCAGTCAATGGCAACTATCTAAGGGCAACGAGCCCCAGCTGTGGTGTTGTTGCTGCATGGGCTCTGGGATCACTGAACAAAATACTGCAGAGGGGATTCAGTTGGTCCAATTAGTGAACTAAAGGTCCCCTCAAAGTTATAAGATATTATTGTTACAAAACAATTGACCCAACTCTCACTCTCAAGATTTGCCTAAAGAATCTCTCTCCTAATAATTAATTATTTCAAGATTATTTTATTTCTTATATAGAGCTCAATAATAAACTCTGAAAATGGGAAAATATCAAACAAACAAGCTTCCTGGAAACAAGATGAAAAATAAATATACTAAGCACAAGGGTAAAAGAATTGGTGAGAAAATATTAACAAGTCAAGTTTTCAATCAAAGACAAAAAAAAATCTGAAATACTGTAGCCATGCCCTTGGGGTCCATACCTTGTGATAATGAATTCACTTCAAGCTTTTCTAAAATAAGACCATTCTTTTAACATGGTTCTTTTGATACTTTTCATATGAGACTGAGGCAGTTCAATATTATAAATAATTTTACTTAGTGATATGGTATGTACAACAAGTTCCATTCATGGAATTCCTGAAACTAAATTTTAAACTTGTCTGGATATAACTATATTTTAGACTCAAAGAATCAAAACCCAATAATAACCAATATAGCTTTAATGATGTCAGTGGTTTCATTTAGCTTAACTACAATGGTTTAATTGTCAAAGAAATGGAAATTTAAGTGACTTGAAGCATTATATTGCACTTAATGATGTAGCAATTTTTTGACAGAACTTCCACTGTTGAAAAAGTTGTAGTGAAAATAAAACACTAATTAATTTCTATTGACATTATAAGTTAATCATCCTATATAATAAAAGAGTAATATGCAAATTGACCATCACCCGAGACACCTAAGCCATGCCCATCAGTCAAGCCACGCCTCCCAGCCAATCAGAGTGGCTATATGCAAATTAACCCAGCCAAGATGGAGGCCAGCAGCTACGGAGCTAGAGCAAACCAGAGGCTTCTGTTGCAACTGCCTGCCTAGGCTGGCTGAGCCTCTGGTTACGGTAACAATGTTTCAATTATAGAAGCCATGGAGCTGAAACAAACAGGAGGCTTCCTTACCTACCTTGGCCTCAATTTAAAGCAATAGTGTTTCAATTATCTAAACTAATAAAAGCATAATATTGAAATTGACCGTTTCTTCCGAATGCCTAAGCCACACCCATCAGCCAATTAGAGCGGTTGTATGCAAATTAACCCAGCCAAGATGGAGGCTGGCAGGGTGGCTCTGCACTGGGAGCCTCAGTGGCCAGCACAGCTGTGCCAGGTGTGTCAGCTTAGTTGAGGGGGTGTCTGGCCCGAGGCCTCCTCGAGGCATCCAGGAGCGCCTGTCCTGGGTCCGCTGCATGGCTCCACCCTGGGGGCCTCCTCAGGGACATGCGGGAGCACCCGTTCAGGGTCCACTGCCTTCGTCTGCCCCCTGAGGGCCTCCACAGGGTGTGCAGAAGCATCTGCTGCACAGTGCAGAGCATCTGAAGCCTGTTCCACTGCCCGGCTCCACCCAGGGTGTCAGGGTGTGTTCGCTCAGCAGCAGGGTCCCACCGAGGGATCCTGCACCAGCGTCCTCCCCTGGCTCGCCACTCAGCTCTGCACCAGGTGTGTCCCCTCAGCAGTGGGGGCCCACCAGGTGTGTGTGATTGTGGGCCCTCCAGTGGGAAACGTCCACGCCTGCACTCACCAGCCCTCCCATATCCCCTAGTGCACGAACTCTGAAGGGTCTGTGGGCAGCCTGAAAATGGCCCTTAGCCCCTCACCCAGGCTAGCCAGGCACACCAGCAGGTGGACATCCTCCCCTTCAGTTGTCCCAGACTGCAAGAGGGCACAGGCCAGGCTGAGGGACCCTCTCCGCCCCCCAGTGCACAAATTTTTGTGCACCGGGCCCCTAGTTCCATGTATTTAAAAAAAAAATGTAGCCAAAATTCCTAAGGACAGTCATATAATTTTGAGTCAATAATTTCATTCCTAGGACTTACCTTAAGAAAATAATTAAGCATGCTTAAAAAATGAACACTGTAGTATTATCAATAATTTTAAAAGAAAAGCTAAAAACAATCTGAGTATTTAACATTAATAAAATGCTTAATAAATTATACCATGTGAGCAGAAGAAAATGCAGTATAGCCAATTAGTTGTTCAATATTTAGCAAAATGGTAAAAAATCTGTTATGTTAAGTGAAACTTATAGAACAGATACAGTAATAATCAACCTTTGGGATATATAAAACATGTTTAGCATTGATCGGGTGGCTCAGTTGGTTGGAATGTTATCCCATGCACCAAAGTATTGCGGGTTCAATTCCTGGTTAGGACACATACCTAGTTTGTGGGTTTTATCCTCCGTTGGGGCACATATAGGAGGCAACTGATCAATGTTTCTCTCTCACATGATGTTTTTCTTTCTCTTTCCCTTCCTCTCTCTCTAAAACCAATAAAAATATATCCTCAGGTGAAAATTTAAAAATATAATATGTCTATGTATAAGATGTAGAAGGCAGTTTAAAATTTAATTAAAATTATTAAATTTTCAATACTTAGTTTTTAATTAATTACCATTTCAATTAAGAATAATAAAAGACACATAACTGGCAGAAGATATAAATTAATTCGATGAAACTGACAATCAGGTGACATAGTTTTTTCTTATATTCCCATATAATGTAAAACTCCAAATTCTTTAAGTCTAAGGCTACTCTGATCTCAATCCAATCACTTTACCCTACAAAGTTCTTTTTCTATTTCTATGTATTTTATACTTTGTTAAGAAGAAAATGATAATAATTAAGAACATTTTTATAAAATTTAAGACTTTAAGTTTTATAAATATAAAAATGCCTAATCAGATAATGATTAACAAAAATATTAGCTGGAAAAGAACAAGCAAAGATTTCCATTGAAGACAAAATCCTCTCCTTTGTAGAATGTTAGATAATGCCTGTGCATTAAGAAGGAAGTACTATTTTCCCATGTGGCCCCTAAGCTAAGTGGGATGAACTACTTGCTTACAGTAGTTAATTAAAATTACCTGATACTGTATATTGATGGATCTTTATTCAGTCCCTTGGTTCTTAACAAATAAAAAATCCATTTCCCTATGCTGACCCATTAATTGAAGTCATTCTTTTGGTTGTATTTTGCTTTTCTTTAAACATATGCAATTTTGTCACTGTAAATTTTAATTTCCCAAATGGCAAAACATTTCAGAATATCTCTAAGGTACTGGGAACTCAAGATCAGCCACAGAGGTATTACATATGTGGCCACACGTCCCTCTGAAGTCTATCAAGGTCCTTCTAATTAGCCTTTTGCCACATGATATCTCACCAACTTCAAGAGATTTAGGGTTATTAATCCTCCATCAGCACTTGCATTATTAACATGATTGCATTTAGAGACTTAAAATAACTAAGGTAGATTTTAGAAGCCACTCTTTGGGTTATGTTTAATGGAAATAATTTGGGCTATTAGGTGGATCATGCCCAAGTTAAAAGTTGAGCTTCTTAGGCTTTGTTAGTCAACTTTGTCCTATCTCAACTTCCTAAATCATTGTTTTTTATTTTCTCCAAATGCAAAACAGAGTTAGAAACATCTTTGGAGGCAACTTGCTCCTAGGAATGTTTGGTGGATAGTCTAATCTTTCTAATAAAAGAGTAATATGCAAATTATCCCTCACTCTGTTACACCTAAGTCACACCCACCAGCCAATCAGAGTGACTATATGCAAATTAACTCATCAAAGATGGTGGTTAATTTGCATACAAAGACTAACCATGTGGTGGAGAAGGGAATGGAGCCAAGGCTGCGGAGATGGTGAAGAAGGGAAGGAGAAGGGAAGGAGGGAGCCAAGGTGGAAGAGACGGGAGGGAGCTGAGACAGCAGAGATGGGAGCTGAGGTGCGCTTCGCTCCCTTATCTGGCTCAGGAAGCCCTATTCTTGCAGGAATCTTCCTGCAACGGGCCACTAGTTAGTTATAAATGTCATTGTACCTTGCTGGGCAAGGGTAAAAAACAAATGTTGGTTAATTCACACATTCCTTCACCTATTCTAATTATTTTTCTACATTTTTTGTGTGCTATTTGAACTCAGAAATTTGATTTCTTATGTGAACCACTTGTCACTCACTGCCACAATTTGTGAACTATTTACCATATTTTATTATATTTGCAAAGGCAACTTATATACTAATTACTAATATTTCATGTGTATCAAACTGAAAATATAACATAATAATAAAGACTTTATATATACAAAGAGTTTTAGAGAAATTATTTTTCTTTCTCAATGGAATATAATCTTATCTTACAAACCTCAGTTTATTCAGTGATCTTGTAGTTTCACTGCAACTAAGTCAATATTTGATCAGGAAACATTTTTGTTCCTGTAAAACCTAAAATAAAAAAAGTATTCTATGGTATCTACAAAGTCAGTTACATTGCTCTTATTTTATTTCTTCAAAGAAATTTGAAAAAGCTCTGGCATTTTAAAATCTCAATATTCATTTTTATTCCTAAAAAAAAAAAGCCACTTTATTGGGAAAGCAAAATAGTGTATTCACTGTGGAGTTATTGAATTGATATACTATGTATTTCTCGTTTATTAGTTTAATTTTGTTGTCAGCTATCCTACTGTAACATTATATTTCCCATGGGTTCACATGAGATTTTGCTCTCATTTTTTAGCTACTTTATTACTATGTGATTTCTTCTTATCATTACTTATTTAAAGCTTTTGCCATACCCATTTGATTTGAATGAATTTGTTGAATATATGCTTTCTCTTTATAATCAAGCTCACCTTTAGATGGTATATTTACATCAGATTTTTACATAATATGAATGAGATTCATAATTTAGAGAATGCTGTTAATTTGTTTTTCCTTATCTTTTATAGCTGGATAAAGTGGAAGGTATGAAATGGAATAACTTGTCTAACTTCTATCTAACAACCACTATCCTTTTTCAAAGAAGTTCTAAAATAAAAATTATTTAAAAAATAAGGTGCTAGACTACCTACCTCACTATTAATTTTAAGATGCACTTTATGCATTACTGTATTTTTATCACTTTTTTTGTGTGTAATTTGGAGATGTGAAAAGCTAGAAGTTGAGGTTCCTGTGTTAGGTATCTGAAGAATCACTAAGTCTGCATTAGTCTTTCTTATAATATATAGCAACCTGCTTCAGTAAGGTGGCAGTTTATATTACTGCTCATTCATATTTGGAAACCTACTCCACTGGATCCTTTTTTGTGGAAGGATTACACATGCCCATCTTATTGGAGTAAGACATGGACACATGATTTGCTTTTCCCAATTGATGGCAATATTCCATCATGGATACTACATTAGCTGGAGTCCTGAGATGAAGATGACATGACACAGAATCACAAAACACTCATGTTAGACATGGAGGGTAAGATGAAATATTACTTCATGATTATAAGGTACTAGAATTTGGGGGAGAGGTATTTGTTACCACAGCATAACTTTGTTTCTCATATCTGACCAAAGCATCAATGTTGGGGTACTTTGAAGGACCAGGCTGAAAGAGAAGCCATTCTTTCACAATCAAACAAGCAAACAGTAAGTAATACTACAGAACTTGCACAAGAAGCAAGCACCTCAGTGGTCTTAAGTTAGTTATGGAACTAAATGACTTACTGAAAGAGATTCAAATAAATCAATGTTATAATAATTACATCCTGCTAAAAGATTACAGCAAATATCAAAGAAATGATGCTCATTTAGAGGAATCCAGGGACTGGGTCAGACTTGAATTAGTCTGTGTTAAGATAGTGACTCTACATGGAGTTTCTACATAGCGTTTAGAAGGAAAAGAAGGCCCCACAAAGTCCCTGGCCATTGGGGCCAGCATGATCTTAAGCATGGAAGGGGATCCACAGGGCTGCTGGCAGAAGGGAACTCTAAAAATCAGTCCATCACTAGACTGGGTCCAAAAAGGCAGTCTCAGATTTTATCACTGTGCCAGCTGCTTAGTCCCAGGGAAAAAAGGATGTGTGAGAAAAGATGTTTGGAGAATTTCACACAGAGCTGGACAGAGAAAGAAAGCTAAATAACCAGACACCCATAGAAAAGAGATTATGGGGAGAAAAAGAAACAGCCAATGAATGAAAGAAAAGGAGGCATCATCAGAAAAAGAAGTAAACAAAAAGGTGGCAAACAATATGTCAGAGAAATAATTCAGAGAAATGGTCATAAGATGGCTGAAAAGAATGGAAGACAAATTCAACAATATATGTAAGAACCAGGAGGAAATGAAGATCCAATAAGAAATGAAAAAATGGCATAGCTGCTATAAAGAACTCAATAGAAAACATCAACAGTAGACTAGGAGAAGTAGAGGACTGCATCAGTGAGCTAGAAGACAAGGTAGGAAAAAATAACGAAGTGGAGCACAGCTAGAAAAAAAATTAAAAAATAGGAGGAGAGCCTAAGAAAACTTTGGGACAACACGAAAACAAACAACATATGCATAATAGAAGTACCAGAAGGAGAGGAAACTGACCAAGGAATAGAAAACATGTTTGAAGAAATAATGACAGAAAACTTCTCTGATATAGGGAAGAAAAAATTCACACAAATCCAAGAAGCACATAGAGACTCAAACAAAATGTACCCCAAAAGACCATCTCCAAGGCACATTATAATTAAATTGGCAAACATCAATGACAAAGTAAGAATCTTAAAAGCAGCCAGAGAAAGTTACCTACAAAGGATTCCCTGTCAGACTACAGACTGATTTCTCAACAGAAACACACCAGGCAAGAAGGGAATGGAATGAAATATACAAATTTATGCAAAGGAAAGGTCTGAATCCAAGAATACTGTATCCAGCAAGTCTATCAATCAAAATTGAGGGTGAAATAAGGAGCTTCACAGACAAAAAAAAAGGACTAAAGGAGTTTATCACCACCAAACCAGCAATGCAAGAAATGCTAAAGGATCTGCTGTAAAAATAAGAAATGGGAAACAAAGAAGGGACACATGCATAAAGAATAAAAATGGTGACAAACAAGACCCTAGCAATAATAACTTTAAATGTTAATGGTTTAAGTGCCCCAATCAAAAGACATAGGGTAGCTGAGTGGATAAGAAAACATGACCTGTATATCTGCTGTCTACAGGAAACCACCTCAGAAAAAAAGATACACACAGACTGTTAGTGAAGAGATGGAAAGAGATTTTTCAGGCAAATGGAAATGAAGAAAAATCTGGGGTAGCAATACTTATATCAGACAAATTAAGTCTCAAAGTGAAGGATATAACACGAGATTAGGAAGGTTGCTTCATAATACTAAAGAGAGCAATCCAACAAGAAAATATAACTCTGATAAACTTATACATACAGAGGCAGAGAAGCATTGAACAGGCTGTCAGAATACAGTGGGAAGCCTGGGGAGTGTTGCAAGGGGAAGTAAGAGATCCACCGAAGGACTTGTATGCATGCATATAAGCACAACCAATGGACACAAGACACTGTGGAGGATGGGGTGAGGGCATGTGCTGGGGGTAGGGGAGGCCAGGGGGAGGTCAATGGGGGAAAAAAGGGAGACATATGTGCTACTATCTGTAATACTTTAAACAATAAAATAAAATTTTAAAAATAAAATAAAAGTTAATAGCAGGGTAAAAAATAGAAGGGAAAGAAGGTCAGGTCTAGGGCAAACAACGATAAAGACTGAAGGGTTAGGGAAGGGGCAGTGGATATTGGATTAGCAGTGAGGACGATCAAAGTTATGGAAAGAATTAAATTTCAATGGCTCACAGGAAGGAATTCAGTACTAATAACTATGAATCCTCAAAGTATTGGAGCCTAAAAGGTGCTAGTAGTGCAGTGTGGGAAATCTGCTAAAGAATTTCATTGTTTTGAGCAGTGCTACCTACCTTCTAAATCTCAAGAGCTCTGCAGTACTAGAGTTTATGAGCTAAGGTTCCCCGAAGACCGGGGGCCTAGAGACACACCTAGATTGTGAAACAACAACAACAACAACAACAACAAAAACAAAACAACAACAACAGGACTGGCATTCACCTACGTTATTGTTGAAAGCGCATGGTAGCCTATGCCTGCAGTGTACCTGGCTGCACAGATCACTCTGCCCTAATGAGCAATGCTACTTTCAATGTCTGCAAGTTTGTACTGTGACATTTCCAATCAAGAACATGGACACAAACCTAAGACCATTCAGGACTCTAACTAGTGATCATATCCACAGAATAACTCAGTGAGTGAACCAGATCTGGCCAATTCAGATCCATTCCATCCTTACAGCAACCATATTATTATGTTCAATTTGCAAATGAGAGAACTGAAGCTCCAGAGGTAAAGTAACTCGCTTGAGACCAGGTAGCTAAGGATGGGGTGGAGATAGGGCGGGGATGGATAGAGAAACAGGTTTTGAGCCCAAATGATGTAGCTTCAGAGCTTATGCTTTTAAACCACTAGCTAAACCGCATCACACTTTACAGTTTAAATCTAGTTAGTTGTGAATTCCTTTGTGATTAAACACGAAATATGCTAAAATGGGGAAAATATATATAATATTTATTTTTTCATAAAGCCCCAGTGACTCTTCTCCTCACATTTTATTTATCCATGGGAGATATGGTCTGATTGTGTAATGAAATAATCAAGAGGTCCCCTGTTCAACATTCACGGTAAGCCAAAGCATCTTAAATTTAATTAAGGTTCTATAAGACTTTAGGCTATATCTCTATGAAAGAAGTTAAGACCAGAAAAGACCACCTGGATAATTTGGCAGGGGAGCGAGGGGGATGCTATTCTTCTCCTTCCCCTAATTTATCCAGTGGTCTGACAGCAATTCAGATGCTGTCCTTGCATAATTTGTGAAAATGAGCCCATTCTTGGCTTTATGTGGGCGGATGGGACCAGATTCTACTTGATCCTCACCTCATTATTCAATGGCAATGCACATCCTGGGTCAGCAGTCAGCAGCAGTGTGAGGAGAGGTGAATGGCTGGCCCATTACCACTGATAAGCCTTTTACCAAAGACAGCTCACACTGAGAGGCGAGAACAAGACTCCGACCAGCTACAAAGTGGGTTTCCGATAAAAATTCATTACTGTCCAAATTTAGCTCAAAGACCAAAGAGCTATCCTGAGGAGGCTGGAGTGAAGTTCACCTAATTATCAATTACACTGCATCTTCCTTCCTCTTCTCTCTCATTTAATCTCTTAAATTCACCTTCTGAAATGCTAACAGCTTGAATGCTTTTGATCAGAAACACAACCAAGCATAGAATTGTAAGGGAAAGGGTTAAAAGATAAACTGTCCTAGAGAGAGCTTTCATTATGAGAAATGATCTCTGATGTGTAATCTATAGAGCTTACAGATTACCGGGAAAGAAAAATGAAAGCTAGCAAGGCAATGAGGTCTGTCTACAATTGTACCCTGCAGGGAGGATCCATTATCTCACAAGCCTGAGGTATGAACCGTAGTTCAAATAGGAGCGTTAGTTTTTTTAAAAAAAGTAAACATGTGGAAGAGGAGAACTGATGGGGAGAGAGGTACGAGAGAGGTTTTTATCTTAGCTTTCCTTGGTTTGATGGTAATTCTTTGCGTCGGGGAGGAGAGTTGTGTGGTTTTCATAAGCAAAAGTAGTTTCATCATTCTTAGCAGGAAAGAAGCCTCTCTCTGCTGCCTTTTCAGGGATTTTTAGAGAAGTAAGCTTACACAATCTTCCAAATAATTCTTATAATCCTAATTTTCATAGCATGAAAATGTTCATAGAATGTTTTGATCAATACAGAAATGTGATGAAAGTGGACAGGTATTCTAGGATTGGGAACAGCATTCAGGATCTTTATCAAGGATTCACAGAAACACATTTTCCCCCCTCTCAGAAACTGTGGCTTCCATGAATAGCACCTTTTCAGCTATCAAATTACTCTGTCCAGGAGAAATGACTGGCCAGACTGCCCACCTAGGTGGGCCCATTGCAAGAATAAACCCTGAGGCACCCAGCAGGGAGAGAGACCCTTGTCAGCCCTCTGTCCTCTGACTACTTCAAGAAAGGAAAAGCTCCCACTGAGGTCCCACCCTGAGTGTCTGCATGCAAAGCTTCAGAGGCCTTTGGAACTTCCCTGGGATTCTGGAGAAACTGAAAGCAGCCAGAGGCGGGAGGAGGGGAGGAATAAATAAATAAATAAAAGAAGTACATCTGGCTGTTTCTTCTCTCTCTCTCTCTCTCTCTCTCTCTCTCTCTCTCTCTCTCTCTCTCTCTCTCTCTCTCTCTCTCTCTCTCTCCTCACACCAGAGAGCATTATGACTTGCTTGCAGCAACTCAGATATACCCCACCAGATAGGTTTCACAGTATACAACCAGAGGCTCTGCCTAATGTGCCCCATGTCTGCTACACATCAGCATGCCTTGCATGTATGTGCAGTAATGCATTCTACATGGATTTTGTGATCTCAAGATCAAGGACACAGCACTGTACCCAATGACTTCAAGGGAACTTTGACTGAATTGGGATATGGACCCTCTGGGTTTGATTTGTTTTTCAGGCTCTGCATTAAAGGTAGTTGTAACACATACTAGCAGGCAGAAATACGGTTTGGACACACATACAGAAAACAGCCAATACTTAAATGTATGTGCACAATATCTTTGATACCCCACTTACAGACATCTCACATTAATTCCATTACGTCCTGGCTGCTAAAAAATAGAGTTGGGAGGAAGCCTTCCGGCTCTTCAGAACATATTACCATTGGGTGATTTTCAATTTGCCGCTGCTGGAGAGCATATCTGGATGTGAAGTAATATTAAGAGTTCTGAGAAAAACCTGAAAAGCAACTATCGCCCTAATCAGAAAGTAGATTTTGTCATACACATCAGCCATGCCAAGACTGGTCAGACACGGGGACTGAAATGATGAGGTAACCTGGCTGGAAACATTTGTCGAAATGAATTGAAAGACGGATGACGCCTATCGGTCACTGCTAAAACAATAATTGAGACAAAACAGAAGAAAATCCAAACCAAGGTGACTGTATTTGGAGTGGCCACATTTCGAGGAGCCTGACTTTAGGCAGTCCCTCTCCCTCGCTGAGACTCGTTCTCCTTGATCGAATATAAAATAAGGACAGTGATAACATTTGACCAACGTATTTCATAAAGTTATTAATATACTGGGACAAAACATGTGGAAACCCTTTCCACACTGTATAGTGGCATCCATCAGCGAGTGAATTATGTAGTATTATTTATATGTGTAACCATATGTACATTTGTGTTCCCTGAAAATGCAAGTTCTTAGAGGCGAGATTGCCATTTCAGGTTAGCTTTGGAGAACTATGATTCAGGACAGCCCTCCAAACAGAAGGTATCCAGTGTTTTTGTGGCCATTTGAGTAACTATGTGGTCATCAAAAGGGGTTCCTCCACTTTCTGCATCCTCAGTGACAAACTCAGAATTTGTCAAAAATCACTTACTCTAACAAAAATAAATAAAAAAATAATCTCCCAGAGTTTCCCATTTGCTTTTCCCTGCTGTCATTCTCTGTTAACATACACAATCCGTGCGTTGTTAGCTGTTCAGTGGCTTCAAATTATTTTAATTTGCAGCAGGGGGATACATGTGGCTACATGGGATAGTGAAATTAGACGAGTACAGCCTCACCTGACAGAAGACAACACAACCAAGCTAAACTGCTGTTTTCAGCGCTGGTGTGAAAGCATCTGGCTCCCTGAGGGAGCTACATCCATTCTTGGAGTCTCTACTTCAATGCTACCTTCTTCCTTGAGCCTTTTCTGGTTTCTCCCAAATAAGAATTGATCTTGACCCCTTTTGAATTTCCATGTCACTTGGTCTTCAATTCTCTCATGGCACTGAACTCAAAGTAGTGTTTTATAACTTCTTTAGGCTGTGCCCCTTCAGTATTCACTTCTGTCTCTTGTCTGCACTATGCCTGCCTAAGTTTTACACATAGGAGTTGTTCGATAATTATCGATTAAAAAGCGAGTGAACGTGAATACATGTGTACTTTGCTTTTACTGTTAGATAGAAAGCGGAGGTTTACCAGGTGTCAGAAGATAAGTGATCAAGAGCTCACCTTAGACTGGCTGTCGACTGGGCTGTCACTGTGAGATCTCATTAAAGAGTCCAGGCCCTGAGGGCAGTGAGCATCAAATCCCCACCACATCAAACTTCCAAGCTCTCCACTGGCGTGTTTTGAAGAGAAGAGAAGGTTATAGTTTATGTGTGGCATGAATTTCTGCTCCACCAGGCTCTTCGGAATCTTGAAATTCAAATATTTAGGCATCTGACATCCTCATTCACTGGCAACATGACTTGGAGCTGCTTCCGTCTTTTTCTCTTTCATTTAGACCTAGTTCCATAAATGCTTCCTTTGTGTTCTGCTGTAGCTGCTGCCTTCGTTAGAAATTTTTGCTTTGATTAATTATTGAGCCTTCAGTGCAAAGGGTTTTCCACTCTGCAGTTCTCATTACTGAGGTCTTTCTTGCAGCCGCCCGCTCTGCTAACCCTGATGCAGGGCTTGGTGAATGCTACATTGTGAGAGGGTTTCATGTGCTTATAACCAGCTGTTTTTACAGGGTGCTTTTTACATGACTATGACAGAAATAGGATTTTGTAAACATTTTCTCGTGTGTGCATGTGTTTATGAACACACACATACACACACATGGACAGCATGTTACCCAAAAATGTATGTATACTTTAACAGATGGTAACTCAATTTTGAAAATGAAATGCACTTTAATTATTACCTTTATAATTATTCAGTGTTTGAATGCGTCTAAGCACAGTAGACAGCAACACTGGAGCTGGGATTTCTTTTGGTGTTTCTGCTCAATCTATTTTTTTTTCTACTTTAGTTTTATATGACAAATTTCTGACCATTTGAACTGTGGAAGAGAAAGCGATTTTCATTTATTTATTCTAGGCATATTGCTTATCACTGACTGCTGTATCCGCTGATACGTTCTTCGGGATTTCCTTCAGCTACTCGCCAACCCCTTTCTACTGCTCTATACAGCAAAATTCCCTTTCACGACTTTAAAATCACCTAATGGGATTCTTAGTCTTATTCACAGCCTTATATCCAATTTCCTTCCCCTTCCTTCCTCTCTCCCCTGACCCTGACAGAGAATGTCTGTGTACCGAAAAAGGTCTATTTCAGGGGAGGATGGAAAGAATTTGGTGAGGCGATGATAAGCATGACAGTACTGACACGCCAGGGGCACTTTTCCACTTTATCAAACATAAAGCTGACGGGCTTGGGAAGGGTCTTTTCCTGTTATATTTCTAAAAACTTGAAAAGATCAGACACTTGACAACATCACTTTATTCCAGTGAATCAGTCACATGGTTACATGCTCTCCTTAGGTTTGTTTCTGAACAAAGATGAATTTCCACCTCCACCCGCACTCCCACCCCCACCCCCCTTTTTTTAATTGGATCTTTTCATGTCTCTTTGGAAATCCTGGAGAGGGTGAGGAAGAATCATAGGCCACTTGTGCAGGAAGTGTGCTCTGTGACATGCCCCTTCACAAAACAGGTCTTCCTGCAACCTGACTCAAACCCCAGGAACTACTGCGAAATTAACCCATGGATGGTTTGGGGTTCCGCTACCAATGAATTACACAGAGTGCACAGATATCTTTTCACTTCTGTCAGTACCTAGAAAATAAGGATAATTAGTTTCCATTGTCCTCCCTCACAAGGACACCATGGAAATTAATAACCTAATATCTTTAATTTGCCTCATCCCCTGGCACAAAGGTATGGACAGAGTACAAAGAATCACGCTGACCATTTTGTTTCTGATGACATGACTTTTCTTTTTAATTTCCCACAATGAAAAACTAGTTAATTCTCCTGATGTGGAGTAAAGTACTTCTATCTGCCATGGTCTGATTCATGTCAGAGACTTTTCAGTGAGAAGAAATTAACCACATACTCTTGCTCACACACAGTTTTCCCTGTCCCTCATGGTCAGCTTCCTATTATCATGGCTATTATCAAAAAGACTGGAGAATTTTAGCCCACTCAGCTGTCGAAACGTATGTCTTTTCTCTTTGTTCTTCTTAAAGCCCATTGCTCCAGAAGGTAGCAGGTCAGGTGAGTGAGGGGAGCTTACCCATCAGATCCAGGTTAGCCGTGGGGAGTGACAGGTTTGGGCAGAGTGGGCACATATTCATACAGAAGGAAAGAGAGTGCTCAATAGAATCATGTGAGCCAGTAGCCAAAGGGTTGAGGCTTATTCTGAGCAGCATAAAGATGCACCATTTCACAGGCTACATTGCTGGCTATCCTAATGATAACGCTCTTAACATTTATCTTTTCAGATTTAGAGGTAGATTGCTAGAAGAATCTATTCAATTCAAACAAACTCACAAAATAAAACTGTAACAGTTATGAGATAGAGTATTTTTGTAATGAGAAAAGTTTAAAGAGTTTTCAATATATGCATCTTAGTTTGGTGTTGGCAGGGTTGTATATTGGAGATAATTACACTTCCCTAATAATTAAAAGCATCTATAGAAATGAATGTATTTTTTTTTTTTTTTTGGTCAAGAATGCCAAGAGTGGGTAGCATAAAATAGAGCAAAGTGGTCAGAAAGGAATATCAGTGCAATGCTCATGGAACAATGTCTGAAATGATAACAAACAACACTGAATCAGAAAGAAAATTAGAGCTTTTTAGCAATTAACTCAATTGCAAATTAAATCAATTAAATTAGTAAATAACTGCTTTTCTCTTTGTTACTGTATCTCATTAACGCCTTTTACTTTGCCTCCCTTGGTTTTTAATGAGTTCCATGGAATCTGGGTTATAACCAACAGACCTAAGAAATGTCTTATGCTTTTTCACACTCCAATGATTTAGCCATACGAACACAGATATTGTCCGGAAATGACAGGCAGATGTATGGTTTGAAGAAATAATGTTTATCAAGTGGTCAAGTGGCCTCTAAAATGTGCTTACCACGCTCCCATAACATTGTTTGAATAATTTTTTGACAAAACAATGAATTCACATTTATTTGTATAACTTCTTACTCGTGGCACAGTATGGTCATACCATTGCCCTTGTCCCTCAAGTTGTATGGGGAGTCTGAGGAACCAACCCAGGCAAGTGCCTCACACTCAGGTAGGTGTTACAGTTTAGAAACACTGAATTTAGGGACTGTCTAATCTTAGAAGGGGCTGCTTGCAAAATTGCACACCCTCCCCTCTGGAGAGGAAGATGAGGTTTTTTTTTTTTTGTTTTTGTTTTTTTGTTTTTTTTCTGTTTTACCCTAAAAGGTATGCAGATCTTCTCTGGAGAGAGCTGAGAGGCTTGACTATTTGTGAAAGTCTATCTGGAGCTCTATCTCTAGAGAGATACTAAGTCTAACTTTCAAGATTTTTTTGTAAATCACATGCCATTCCAGAAGACATGCAGAAATGCCAGAATTATGAAAAATTATTTCTCAACACCATGGAATGCACTTTGAAGGGAGAGATCTGGGTTCAAATCTTAACTCCAATAGTTTGCATAGATTCTGTCAACACTAAACCACTCATCAGTAAATATATAAGTTGCTTCATTGCTGTACAACTCTCTAAAAGTTGCAATAAAGAACTTAGCACAAGGCCGAGCATATATCAAATGCTCATTTAAACTTGATTACCTGCCTTCCTTTTGCCTTCCAAGTGCAGTAAACTTTGGAAATGACTCACTCACTATACTGTAGGTTGCAGAGGATGAATTGCCAATCACATCTATTTTAAGTAAAAAATAATTAACATGTGCAATATGTGTGTCCTAGAAAATAAACAAGTATGCATTAGCTTTCTGAGCTTTTCTAAGCCATCTGATCTATTTGGGTTACAATTTCTTCATTTTAATGTAAGAAAATTCTTCTAAATGATCTCTAATTGCTCTTTTAAATTTTAAGTTATGTTTCCTTGTAAACATTTCCACCAGGTAGAGCTTTTTAATTTAATTTATGTGATGTATTTTTCTTGGACTATAAATTGACTGTTTACAAATACTGCAGTTTTTAAAATTTCTTTCTGCCAGCAGCAAAGTGCAAACACCTTCACAATCAATCCACACTTGTTTTCAGAGCAATCATAAGTATACACATTAGGAATGTCTTTTTCCATAAGGTTTCTTTGATATGTACATATTTATTGCAAGATTAAAGAGGTTTTACAAAAGAACCAATCTTCAAAGATTCATATGAATGGAAGGACAAAGCAATGAGTATAATCCAAAGTGACATAATTCATATAACTGCTCTTTGGCTAAGAAATGTTTCTATGCTTGCTTTTGCAAACAGGTGTCCTTTGTGTCCTAGGATTGCATTTTAAACAAAAAGTGAAGTCACATTGAGAGCTGGCCTAAGACAAAGGATTGTTTTGCTGCCCAGAATGGTCTTTAAAAACATTATTTATTCAAGTACATATTCGTATCAATATGGATTTATGGATACTATTTAATTTCATGGGTTAATATCTAAAACACTTATTTATTTATTTTAATTTTTAAAATTAATTCATTGGGGTGGCATTGATTAATAATTATATAGGGTTCAACTGTACAAGTCTATGACACATTATCTGTATATTGCACTGTTTGCCCACCACCAAAGTCAAATCTTCAATATGGTCTTCTTGCAGGCCATTTTACCCTTGGGCATAGATCATACATCTCACTGTGACTTGCTCTGACAAACTCCAACTCCTCCTTCTTTTCCTCAGGACTGTACTATTGCTTTTTCTGTTTGTTTTTATTGATTTGAGAGAGAGGGGAAGGAGAGAGAGAGAAAGAGAGAGCGAGAGAGAGCGCAAGAAACAGCAATTGGTTTCCACCCACATGCACCCTAACTGGGGATCAAACCTGCAACCTGGATATGTGCCCTGACTGGGAATTGAAGTTGTAACTCTCCAGTGCATGGGAGGACACTCAAGTAACTGAACCACACCCATCCAGGGCTGCACTATTGTTTTTATGTACACATTTAGGATTTATCTTTTATCATGAATTTGAATGCAATTCTTAATCTCTCTTGTATCCAGCACAAAGCTAGTTACTATACAAGGGCTGATCCACCAAAAAAGATGAAATAAATCTTGAGACATATTTGGTAGAGAAGGAGAACAAAGAGGTTAAGTTTGGACTTAAAAGGAGATCAATTTCCTCTGGCCTTTGGATCATCTGGGAACCAGGAGATCTCTGCAAGTCAGAGTGCCAGCTGAAGAGCCCCAGCACAGGTTGAAAGTAGAAAGTGCTTAGAACAGGTGAACACACAAACATGTCAAGACACAGAAAACAATGCTCTGGGTCATAAATAAATTGTCCATGAGGATTGAGCATATCCTATTAAGGTAGTTCAATAAAACATAGTTCAACAAACATTCCTGAATTCTTAGGGTATACAAAATGTTATTCTAGCCGTGTCTCTCTGAAACTAAAATCGAGAGCTGAGAAAACCAGAATTTTCACTCATTTTGGCACAATATGTAGCGAGCTTCACTGTCATGTATTGAATTAGACCCAACACTCTTGTATTTTTCTACTTGTGCCTTCATATTGCATTATTTATAGGAGGAAAATGTTGTAGCCATGAACACTAGCTTGACAGCATGTTAAGAGCCAGAGAACTTTTTGACATCAAGGTTCTATGAGCACTTTCAACTTTTTGTAGAGAGTATTTTCTGAATAAAATTCCATTTTCCAATGTCATACTTTAGTTAATACTTTATATGATGCTTTTAAATCTTTTCCATATTATTTTTAATTTTCACTTTGCTAAAACTGGATTTATTATGATTAATTCTTTTTTGTATAAATTGTACAGTGAATAATTGAAAGATCAAGGTCTTTTGTTCCTATTGAATTTTATTAATTATAGCTTCTGCATTTTACATGTAGGTTTTTTTATATTTGTATATACGTGTTTATTAATTCTACCAAATCCAATTTTTGTCAGTAAATTTGCATATCTAAAAAGTCAGGATTTTTTTTTTTTCTATCAACTTTTAGTCAATAACAGATGATATATGCAGTTTTAGCTACTTCCAGTTATATTTTGTTCCATTTGTTTCTCAGATCTCTAATTTTTATTGGGTCAGTTTTTGTAGTTCTCAGTGTTTCCATGAGATATCACACACTTCACTATGTACAATTTTGATTTATATTATTTCTATAACTCTAATCTTTCTTGGGTAAGTTGCTGCACTTCTTAAATTTACCAAAAAGCAACGCTATCTAATAAAAGAGTAATATGCAAATTAGGTGTCACTCCATCACAAAGATGGCCGCCCCCATAGCCACAAGATGATGGTGCCCAGTTTGGCTCAGCCCTGTCAGTGAAGTGGTCAGACCTGTTACCCAAGCAGGTGACAGGGGCCTGAGGGACAGAACATGTGATCAGAGGGAGCTGGGGGTACCCTGCCCAGACCAGAGGCTTTCACCATAGGCCTCAGGCATGGGCAAGAGTGGAGCCAGTGATTGGAGGAGGCAGGGGCAAAGCTGGTGATCAGAGGGGTATGAGGGTCCCCTACTCAGGCATAAGGCCTGGGCCAGAGGCCTCAGTCCTGGGAAGGGGAAAGGCCGGAGATCACAGGGGCCTGGACTTCACAGAGCCAGCGATCTGAGGGGCAGGGGTAGAGCTTGTGATCGCAGGGGTCTGGGCACCAGTGGAGTCGGCAAAGCAGGGGTCTGGGGGTCCCCTGACCAGGCTGCAGCCTTAGCTGAAGGGTGCAGTGAGGCAAGGATGGAGCCTGTGATCAGAGAGGCCTGGAGGTCACCTGCCCAGGTCTGCAGCCTTGGCCAGAGGCTGCCTGTGGGGCAAGGGCAGAGTCAGCAATGGCAGGGGCAGGATCAGAGCCAGTGATCACAGAGGCCTGGGCTCTGTGAAGCTGATGATCAGACAGACTTGGGGGTCTTCTGCCCAGGCCTGCAGCCTCATGCAGAGACTGCATGCCTGGGCAGGGGCAGAGCCAGTGATCACAGGGGTCTGAGGGTCCCCTCCCCAGGCCTGCAGCCTTGGCCAGAAGCTGCATGCCTGGGCAGGGTCGGAGCTGGTAATTTCAGGGGTCTGGGGGGTCCCCTGCCCAGGCCTGTATCCTTGTCCAGAGGTTACAGACCTGGGCAGGGGTGGAACTGAGATTGGAGGGGCAAGGGTGGAGCCAGTGATCAGAGTGAACTACAGAGAAAACCCCTTTTCTTACCGCTCATTGGCTAAGTTCCCTGTATGCCACTGGTAATATTCTTAGTAACTTGGATAATAAGAGTCCAAAAAGGCAATTAATGATTTTTACATACTCCTGGAGAAAAAAAAATGAAGGTCCACTGCTGGAGGGCTAAGAAATGTCATATCCTGCCCTAGCCGGTTTGGTTCAGTGCATAAAGCCTTAGCCTGCTGACTGAAGGGTCTGGGTTCAATTCTGACTAAGGGCATGTACTTAGGTTGCAGGCCCCTCCCTGGCCAGGGCCCAGGTCAGGGCATATGCAGGAGGTAACCAATCAAAGTGTTCCTCTCATCTTGATATTTCTCTCTGTTTTTCCCTTCTCTTCCAGATTCTCTAAAAATCAATGTAAACATATCCTCAGGTGAGGATAAGAAAAAAAAAAGAAAAGAAAATAAAAGAAAGAAAGGTCATATCCTATGAAAGACACATCTTGAAAATGCCTAAAGAAAGTTGTCATTTTTTCATGGTGGAGGGACTGGAGCCCATGTTGATGAAAACACCTTGGTGGCTGTGGTGACTGGCAGTGGCTGCAGCAGCGCGGTGATGGGGCTGGTGGCTTCCCCTGATTAGCCTGGTCATCTCCCACAAAGAGAGGCCAGACTGCGGCTTAGGCCCACTCCCCAAGGGGAGCAGGAGCGAGCCTAAGCCATCAGTAGGACACCCCCTGAGGGCTCCCAGTATGTGAGAGGGGGCAGGCTGGACTGAGGAACCACACCCCAGTGCACAAATTTCATCCACAAGGTCCCTATTTGTTATATAACAAGCAAAGAATCTAGCCCTCTGTAGAATTAAATTATCCTCAGAATCAAAGCAAAGACATCAAAACTTTCTTTTTAGTTGAGGAGATAACCGAAAATTGGATTAGAACAACCATTTAAAAATGGCCTATTTATAGCCATGCACACAGTCCAGTAACAAGGTATGTATATATTTTTGAGGCCTAGCCCTATTTAAGGAGAAGGTAATCAGATATCTCTAATTCTTTTGCAGCTTCTCAGTGGCTCTCCATAGCTGGTCAGTCGGGAATTGAATGCATTTTCAAAAACTCATATAAACCATTTCTCTCTGGGCATCACCAACATGCAGGGAGATTCATACTATAGTATAATACCAGGGTCCTCGATGAAAGGTTGAAATTTAAGAGATATAAGCTAAAGAATGCCACACTTCTAATTGAAGATGGCATCTTGAACACAGAAATGTTTCTGCTTCTTTCCAAGATGTTATTAACTGACAAAAGAAAACATACATATTTTAAGGACATAACGGACAACAACAAAAATGAGAGGCAAGGAGTTTAACAAAACTTTGAAAACTGAAAAGCAGATCAGCTAGTGGTAATTGACGTAAACTGAGCTGAGAAAGTCAAATTCAAACTAAAGCAACATAAATCTGAGACACTGCAGAAACCACTTCCTTCTTCAAGGACAGGTATTTGTACCACTCAAATCTGCTAGTAGTGAGGTCAACACAGAGGAGGATTTCTTAAAAATCCTGTTCAAGAAATTGCTAGATCTTCCAATTCCTTCCACAATTATGTTTAGGGGATGCCTGTCCCTCCCCAGCCCCACCCAGAGACAATGGGTTGTCTATTTTTCTGGAGAGCATAAAACAGGTCTTTATTGAGGAAAACTCTGCTGGCGTAAGTCTTTCAACCTTTCTAGTGAGATGTGAGTAGGCATGTGTGCGCTCTTTTTAAATGATTTCATAAAGACGCCAGGCATGGATACATGTGCTAGCTACAGGTATGGTTGAGTGTGCTGACAACAGTAAACATATAACCACACATCCTGCCACACCCATCTTTCATCCTGAAAGATGCCATTTATTTCAGATATAAATCGAAAACCAACCCACACAGACCTGCTGTTGCTGTGATACTAACACTGTAAATTATTTTCTGCATTTTAGAGAATTTATCATAGAAATGGAGTTGGAGCAGCAAATGCATATGGAAACAAATATGCTCATACTTTAGGAAGCCACTGGTACACTTTGTCCTTCATTTTCAGATGCAATCTGCAACAGGTTAAGAGCTATGCAATGAGGCATGAAAGCAAATACTGAACCCATTTCTAACACCCATAGTTTTTCATCTTTTCTGCACAAAGATTTCAGAATGTAGTGTTCATTAGATACAGCTCAGAGCACAACTGGAGAATCTGAAAGTTTTCTGAATCTGCCATCTTTTAGGAACCTGCTGATCCTGCCATAATTTGCTCACACCTGTCTTTCCCGGGTTCACTATAGCTTGCACAATGTTACCTAAAGGGTTTTAGATTTGTCCCCAGACATTCTTATTTATTGCCAATAATTGGTACAATACCTTCAGGTCATTACCTGCAATGGTCCACTCTGATTTTGAATCTAGATAGAGCATCCAACACTTCTTCTCTTTCCTTTTGTATCAGAAGCTTTGTAAGCTACTGGTATTAGCAATAACAAACATTTTCAATTGAAAAAGTAGATTTTGGGAGCAATGAGAACTATATTTAATCTTTACATAGCAGAGCCCTAATTGGGAGACTCAATCTCTCTGTGGGCCAACACTGGCACTAACACTTGGAATGTCCAGTTCTACAGCATAATTCTCTCATGGGGCTTACATGATTAACTGGTCTCTTATGGTCTCTTATGTTAATTGACTTCTGAAAGTGTAGTGTGGCCATAGTATGATCAATACTTATATCTACCAACAGTCATGTCCTGAAAGTAAGTGTTATGTGTTGGCAAAGACGACAGATTACATGCCGCATCATGTGCTTGGGGTAACATTTAGAGCCCAGATCCAGCACTTACTAGATAAACCTTAAACAAGTTGCGTAATTCCCCTAAGCTTCAGTTTCTGCAACTAGAAAAATGAGAAAAGGTAATGCTTATCTTATGGAGTAGTGTGAAGAATTAAATAGAGATCACATTGGGAGCCTGTGACAACATGAGGGTAGTATATAAACATAGCTATTGCTGCAGTATGGATACAAATACTGAACAACTGTGGTCATTGATATGGAATTAGATACAGCTTATCCAATGAAACTGGTCCGGAGAAACACAGTAAGTGTTCAAGATCTAATACCTAAAAAAAAAAGGGGGGGGGCATATGTAATACTTTCAATAATAAAGATTTAATTTAAACAGATCTAATACCTGCTGTTACCAGAGAATAGCTTTGCTGTTAGATCCCCTTATATTGAGCTATTGTTGCAGAATTACTATGACTGGCAAGATGGTGCAGGATGATTCCAAATAACAAAACCCTTCAGGTCCTTTCTCTTTGAACTTGGGGAATGACAAAAAAAAGAGGTAGGTATCCAAAAGACTCTCCCTCCTCCTTTCTATCACCTTGGACAGAGAGGCCTGGCTCCCTTGGGAGAATGGCTCCCACTGGCCACATTGTTGTATGAACCATTTTATCCGGACAGTGAGTATAGACAAAAATCTATCCTCTAAACGTCTCCTCTCATCTGAAGCTGTGCCAAGCCAGTGGCATCTCCCTGGCAAGAAAGTGTCTCACTAGCTCCATTTTCATCTTTAAGTGTCAAGTCAATATCAAGTTCATTTTAAGAATCAACCCTTCGAGACTGTTCCAGGGCCACTTGCCATCTCCACTAAAGGCTGCCTTTGTAAAGTTTCTTTCTTTCTTTTTCTCTCTCTTTTTAAATAGAGAATTCTTTTCATCTTTCCCTAAAGATTTGGCATCTTTGAATTTGACCATACAGAGTCAGAGATTCAATGTGATACAGAATTTCTTCTTGTCCGCTGCTAACCTCTTGGCCCCTTGAGCTTTGACAAATGACACAGAATAAGGACATGAGGAAGATAAAAGGACCTCCCATTAGGAGTCAGGAATTGATTGTGATTTTTTTTTTTTTTGTCTCCTGGAAAGTCATTATGAAATGTGAGTGTAGAAAGGTTACCAACTCCTTTTCATTCTGAGATGTTGCCCTCAAAACTGTGTCACCAAGGGCAAAAGCAAAGTTGGCAAATTCAGCACATTGTTGCCTAAGCCAAAAACCATGGGTATGAAAGTGGAACATACTTTTATAGGTAAACATATGCAAGAATTCACAATTTTTTTTCTGGAGAAAAATGGACATAAAGAAATCAACTAATTGGGGGAAATAAAAAGAGTTCCAAGAAAATAGATATTTCTAGGGCTATATCAGCTAAGTAAAGAGCAATTTATCACTAGTTGGACCATACATGGATGATGCAAAACAGATAACATAAGAGAACACTCAAACATGAACTTGTTCAGAATACTCAAGACTGAAAGTGTCAAAAATGTGAGACAGACAATATTCGTTCACTGAGATTCAAGTTAATGGTAAAAAGAAATGACTAAATGGAGTTTCCTTCACTTTTTCTCTTCTTAAAAGCTGGATCAGAGTAAGATCTTGTGGATCATAAAACGTATACAATGGGGAAAGCGGTTCTTTGAGAAAGTGAATTCAGTTTTTAGGGATACAACATTACTAAGGTCCCAACCAGGGGCTAGAAAGGGGCTCATGAAAATGAGGAGCTAAGGTGTTATCGGTCTGATGATAATCCACCTCTGGTTAAAGGTTATTTATGATGAACACACTTCACTGTTTGAATGCTTTCTTTGGCCACCATCCTGTAATATCTTGCCATAACTTCCTTGGTTGAATTGGGGGTAGACAAAAAACAAAATTTTCAAACCTGAATTAATAGATTTGCAATAGAAAAATTTGATATGGGACAAGGATTTTATTCTAATTTATTTGCTATGTTAATTGACATATTTGAAAAAGTAAATTTAATTATAATAACATAATTACTAAATATAAATTTGAAAAATAAATAGAAACAAAGAAAATTCATAAGAATCATTCTACATAATAAAGGCCTAATATGCTAAGTGTTTGGTTGTCCTGTCATCTGTTCAACCAATCAAAGAGTAATATGTTAATGATATGCTAAGGCTGCTCAACCACTCGCTATGATGTACACGGACCACCAGGAGGCAGATGCTCTGACCAGTAGGTTAGCTTGCTGCTGGGGTCCAGACGAGGGACTGAGTGAGATGGGCCGGACATGCCCTGGAGCCCTCCCATGGTCCCTCCCCGGCTGGCCAACCTTCCACATCCCTCCCTGGCCCTGATCATACACAAGTGGGGTCCCTCCGCCTGGTCTGCACCCTCTCACAATCTGGGACCCTTCAGATGATGTCAGAGAGCCAATTTCAGCCAGATCCCACAGGCCAGGCCAAGGGGACCCTACAAGTCCATGAAGCCTCTAGTGCTATTATATGTTCTAATAGTTTTTTTGAAGGTCTGTGTGTATTTAATCCAAATTATAACCACAACATAGTCATTCTATCAGATGTTGTCTTATTCTTATAGAAGATTGAATGATTTTTTCTTCTCTCTCATATGTTTTTTTTTTTTAACTTTTGGTGGCCTGGTAGATACCTCATTCTATAATCAAGGTCTATGTTGAAGTTTTTTTGGTTTCAATATCCTATATAGTAATAGACAAACATGCAAATTAGCCCTTACTCCCTACACTAAGCCACGGCTTACTGGCCATGCCTACCAGCCAATCCAGAGTGAGATGCACGTTAACCCAACAAAGATGGCGGAGGCCAAAGCCAGGATACTTGCATTGCAGCCACAGCTACCACGCAAGCATTCCGGCTCTGGCTGCTCCAGGCCTTTGGAGACTCAGAAGTCAGGGGAGACAGAGAAGACTGGCTCCAGTGACTGAGGCTAGCTTTGCCTAGAGTTGAAGAAGCCGCCTGTCCCTGATTCCAGGCTGTCTGCGGGGAAGCCGCCTGTCGGTCATCACAGGTGCAGGGGAAAGCCGCCTGTCGGACAGGCAAATTTTCCCCTGCACCTGTGATCAGGGACAGGCGGCTTCTCCTCCGTGCCTGCAATCAGGGACAGGTGGACAGGTGGCTGCTTCCCCTTGGACTACGATCACGGACAGGATCAGGCCTAAGCCAGAAACTGGACATCCCCCCCAGGGGTCCCAGACTGTGAGAGGGCACAGGCTGGGCTGAGGGACCCCCCCCCCCAGTGAACAAATTTTTGTGCACCGGGAATCTAATATAAATAATATACCATTAGAATTTGGGTCATCAAATTAATGTAGATGGAAGCACTATATTTACATGTATATCCTGAAAACCTTGGCTAAATTATCTCCCGTAAGCCAGGTTACTACAGAATCAAAACTTTCTATAATGCCCAGAGAATTCCTGAATAAATGATTGGCAGGTTTTTGGAATCGGGTCCTGATCTATAATTCCCATCTCTGTCATTTATCATCTGTCATTTAGGGAGAGTAGGGAGAGAGTCTGCCTTTTACATAAAAAAAAAAAAAATAGATTTAATGTATCCAAACAAATACTGCAGAAACAGTAAAAGCTTTTTTGGGTGACTGCCATACTGCCATTCTCCACATAATATGTTTCAGAGATAATTTTCAGTCATTATTTTTATATTTTTACATTTGTATGGCAAGAAGAAAACAATGCTACAGATTATCTTTTTTATAGTATGTGAATTCCATTGACTTTTCCCCTGATTTCTTTTTTAAAGTCCAAG
>PVJC01018938.1:0-30810 GCA_004026665.1 Murina feae | reverse complement strand
GGTGGCCAGGCCAGCAGGGAGAGCAGTTAGGTGTCAATCAGGTTGGCAGGGGAGTAATTAGGGGGTGATCAGGCTGGCCAGCAGAAGTGGTTAGGGCTAATCAGGCAGGCAAGCTGTTAGGAGCCAGCAGTCCTGGATTGTGAGAGGGATGTTGACTGCTGGTTTAGGCTCAATCCCTATGGGCCTAAACTGGCAGTTGGACATCCCCCGAGGGGTCCCAGATTGTAGAGGGTGCAGGCCAGGTTGAAGGACATCCCCCCATGCACAAATTTTGTGCACTGGCCTCTAGTATATATATGTGTGTGTGTGTGTGTGTGTGTGTGTGTGTGTGTGTGTGTGTGTATTATATTTTATTGATTTTTTACAGAGAGGAAGGGAGCCGGATAGAGAGTTAGAAACATCGATGAGAGAGAAACATCTGTTTCTCTGTCTCCTGCACACCCGCCACTGGGGATGTGCCCGCCACCAAGGTACATGCCCTTGACCAGAATCGAACCTGGGACCTTTCAGTCCACAGGCCGATGCTCTATCCACTGAGCCAAACTGGTTAGGGTCTGGCAATATATTTAAAAAAAACTTATCACAAAGCAGTTATATTAAAATTATGTAGTATTAGTCTAGGGACTAGTGGAATACAACAGAGAACTCAGCAACACATACACACATTTATGAATACTTGACATGACACTGATGAATATCTATTCAAAAAAGCAGGCTGAGATAACTAGTGATTCTTATAAAAGTTGAAATTTATTTTTTTATAGCAAACGTGGAAATTTATTGAGAAACAAGCACAGACTCCTATGTGAGGAGGTATCCCCAAAAAGATAAAATTTAATCTTCACCTCACACCATACATAATAAACAGTTCCAAAAGGAATAAAGACTTAACTATAAAAGATAAAACTCTAGGACTGTTAGAAGAAATTATAAGAGGACATCTTCATGACTTTGAGATTTGGAAGGCTTTCTTAAACAAAAACCAAAATGTGTTAACCATTAATGATAAGATTATTAGATTTGTCTACGAAGGAGATCAGAGTGCGCTATTTGGGCATAAGAATTGTTTTAAGGTGAAGGCAACTGAGAAACAGCAGATGCAGGAAAAACTCGCTACCCTTCCCCTTTCTGCCTAAAAGAAAGGTTTAAATTTCCCCTTGTGAAGTGTTTACCTGGGGTAGATAGGAGCAGTGCCCTAGGCTATGAGTTCCCAACTTGGTTCAGCAAACCAAAAGGATATATTATACGTAGTTCACTTTTCAGTCTGATGGTTCCGATGTCTGTTAAGGAAGAGATTGGGACCCTCCATTTGGAAGATGATGCCACATCTCTCCAGGAAGCTTAAAATCAGAGGCACTGTGAAAGAATGAACAAAGACATACTAAAGACTCAGAAGAAAAGGGTGTGAAACACAAGAAAATTCTTATTAGAGGAGAGTTAAAATGAAAAAGAAAATTGTAAAAATTTGTGCCAGCAAAGCTCTGGGTTGACCCATGGGCATTGAAAGTCTTCCCGCCCACTGCCCCATTTAAAAAAATACTACATTTCCTTTATTTTTTTTTAATTGTGATGTTTTCAAATGTTGTCTTCCCTTTGCTGTCCCATGCTCAATAAAAGTCATCGTCACTTTTTTTGTAAAGTGAAAATGCCAGGAAAAGACTCTGAGATACTCATCATCCCAGAGACTGCAGGAGATTGAGTCAACATAACAAACCTTATAATGACCCTTATCTTCCAGGGATTTCTCCCATATATTTACCTTCCCACAACTTTCCACCCCTAGAAGCCCAAACCTATTTCCTGTGTCTTATCATTTCTCCACTATTTATTGCCCTTTGTTAAAATGGTATGTAAGCCCCAGACTCTAACCGTCTCTTTGAGTTACTCATCGCTGAGTTCCCACATATGTGGATGCTGCACACATGATTGAAGTCTGGGTGTTTCTCCTGTTCACTTGGCTTTTGTCAGTTTAATTTGCAGGGTCACAGCATTGCACAATTTCACCAGTGTCATTCCCACTGCAGTTAATGGGAATGATGCTGTAGAAAGTAGGCAATGAGTGCCTAGATTTGTGCATGGTGGGACTGGTATTTACCTTCAGGGGGAGGGGCAAGTGGATGGAAAAGACAACTACATGGAAAAGTGGGCAAAACGATTAAATTGGCAAATAAAAGAAGAGAAAAATTGAATATGAATTTTACTACCCATCAGAAAATGTTGACAAAATAAAACAAATTGCCATTTTTCATCCATGAGATTGGCAATATTTAAAAATCTCATGGTAATGTGAACTATTAAAAAGATGGAGAAGCTCTAACCGGTTTGGCTCAGTAGATAGAGCATCGGCCTGCGGACTGAAAGGTCCCAGGTTGGATTCCGGTCAAGGGCATGTGCCTTGGTTGCAGGCACATCCCCAGGAGGAGGTGTGCAGGAGACAGCTGATCGATGTTTCTCTCTCATCGATGTTTCTAACTCTCTATCTCTCTCCCTTCCTCTCTGCAAACAATAAATAAAATATATTTTTTTTAAAAAGACTGGGGAAATATATGATGTGGCTAGTCGTTATGGTCATGGCATAGTCATGCCGGCTCGTCGACCCTGAGGTGGGGGCGATGAGAGGCTTAGAAAAGACAGACAAGAGAGTGAAAGAAGACAAGAGAATGGATCTGGGGGGGGGGGGGAACGACGCTGCTCCTCTAATAGACAGCACCCGCGCCCACCAGCCGTGTGTTTATTTTATAGCAGATGCCACGAGGCAAAGTAAGGGCGTGTCAAGATGTTTACAATATTCTTGTGGGTTTCAATCCTACTCAGCTACATGCACCTGAACTCTATCGAGCCCACATCACTCAGGCATGTGGGGCCACATGTTGGGACCATAGGCTCAGGCTCACAACTGCAGCTGTTGGCTGTAATTGTGCTGGGAAGACTCCGCCCTCCAGCTGGGACTTGCACGTGGCTGCGAGAGGACTGTGCCCTCTCATTAGTCCAAGGCTTGAACCTCTCCAAAACACTGTAGCCGCGCCCCATAATATGACTGTCATGAGTCTGGGCAAGTGTAAATTCGTATAATTAGGCCATTTTTAGTGAAATTGGGGAACAACATACTTGCTCCAGGACCAGGGATTCCTATTCTAAGCAAACACCCAAACTTTCACTGTGATATCTCCATGCCCATTGCTGCAGTGTTTGAAAGGACCTAATTGTTCTCCAGGAAAGAAAACAAGGAAAAATGTATATGTGAATTCTGCAAAGGAGCCAAAATGTATGTATAAACATGGAATGAAATCTCAAAAATGAAGTGGAGTGAAAAAGGTATCACTATATTATTTCTACATAAATTTTAAAAATTAAAAAATATGTATCTATGATAACTAAGAACTTGGTACATGTTTGTGTTGATTGTGTGCTGACAGGAATGGTCTGGAAAAATGAGAAAGAGTCAGGAAAGAGGAGGATATGAAGAGTAAACTCCTTGAAAGGGGAGCAGGGATGGGTTCCAAGTGAGGAGTTAGACTAGAGCTTTGTTTTTTGTTTTTCAATATATTTTTATTGATTTCAGAGAAGGGAGATATAGAAACACCCATGATGAAAGAGAATAATTTATTGGCTGCCTCCTGCACCCCCCCCTCCACACACACACACACACACACACACACACACACACACACACACACACGGGGATTGAGCCTGCAACCTGGGCAATGTGCCCTGACTGGGAATGGAACTGTGACCTCCTGGTTCATAGGTCGATGCTCAACCACTCAGCCACCCCAAATGGCCAAGGAAATAGACCTTTGGCTTGCTTTAAAATACCTTTGGTGATTAGCTAATCTTGAGATTTGGGATAAATGGACAGGAACTTTCTTCTCCAAGTAATTTTTCTCCACTTAAACAAACAAATATGCAAATACATAGAATATAAATTATAAGAGAAAATATATGGAAACAAAATCCAACCCATAACAATGTTCAGAGAATTGAAAGTGAGGCTTTTCCACGCTGGCCGGGTGGCTCAGTGGTTGGAGTGTTGTCCCATGCACGGAGAGGTTGTGGGTTCCATTCACTTGGGACTCATACGGGAGGCAACCAACCAATGTTTCTCTCTCACATGGATGTGTTTTTGTTTTTGTTTTCTGTCTTTCCTTGCCTCTCTCTAAAACAGTAACAAACACATCCTTGGGTGAGGATAAAAAAGAAAATTAACTTGCTCCTCCTGCATTAAGAAATAACTTTAAACTCACCTGCAGATCCCAACCAAAGCGCTGTCTGAGTTACTC
This sequence comes from Murina feae, assembly GCA_004026665.1. Taxonomy (NCBI): domain Eukaryota; kingdom Metazoa; phylum Chordata; class Mammalia; order Chiroptera; family Vespertilionidae; genus Murina; species Murina feae. The sequence goes on along the minus strand of PVJC01018938.1, from coordinate 26,530 downwards.
CTCTCTTATGTAAGATTAAGTACTTAAGCTAAATAAACGCTGGAGCCCACATTTGTAGGTTCAATTTCGAGCTCAATTCTGTGTTTCTGGTGTGCATTAGTGCAGCCTGATGAGCAAAATGAGAGCTTAGTCTACTTTGCATTCTAAGCCTCTAAAAACTACAACCCCCATAATGCAATATAGCAGGGGCTGCTTCAAATGAGGAAAAGAAATGTGGGGTTTTTATGAAAAAAGTTAGAAATCATAAATAAGAAATAAAATGGAATCACTGTAATCAAGCTGTTAAATTACTAACATCTATTAGGTTAAGGTATGAGGAAACAGTTCTATTCTTATTCTAACTAGCTTGGGAATTTAAACTTTTGAACTTTCTAGTTCTGCATCAATGCCTGAATATACATCAACCCTCCAGATCACCATCAGATAACTCCTGAAAGACTAAGGAAAGAATGTTCATGTATCCAGGCCACCTGACATCCAATATCCAGAGCACTGGTTGGTTATCTAGAGCAAGCATGTCAAACTCAAAGGCTAACACAGGCCAAATAAATGAGGCATGTGGCTTGCAGGTCATGAATTTGACATGTTTAATCTAGATAAATACTATCTCAGACCAATGGGGGGCTAAGAGTGCAGGGCTGATTCTCCTTAAGGATGTACTTTTTACCATAAGAACCCTCTCTGTTTTTATTTCTTCTTCAGAACATTCTGGGTATTGCCTAGTTGTAATTCCGGTTTGCAAACTCTAAGACCCTTGAATAAATCTTCCTATTTATTTCCTTCCAAACCCTCTTAATTCAGTTATGCTCAGTAGACAAACACAATACTTGTAACCTCAAAGCAGTTTTAAAATATTAATTAGCATTTTTAAGTTAAAAGTTTAACTTGATTCATATAATGAAATATTTATTTTTAAAATATATTTTATTTATTTTTTACAGAGAGGAAGGGAGAAAGTTAGAAACATTAATGAGAAGAAAAATTGATCAGCTGCCTCCTGCACACTCCCTATTGGGGATGTGCCCACAACCAAGGTACATGCCCTTGGCCGGAATCAAACCTGGGACCCTTCAGTCCACAGGCTGACGTTGTATCCACTGAGCCAAACTGGTTAGGGTAAAATATTTATTTATTTATTTATTTATTTATTTATTTATTTATTTATTTTAAAATATTTTATTGATTTTTTACAGAGAAGAAAGGAGAAGGATAGAGAGCCAGAAACATTGATCAACTGCCTTCTGCACACCTCCCACTGGGGATGTGCCGCAACCAAGGCACATGCCCTTGACTGGAATCGAACCCGGGACCCCTCAGTCCACAGGCCGACGCTCTATTCACTGAGCCAAACTGATCAAGGCTGAAATATTTATTTTTTAAAGGCCAATGACCAAGTTGATTTTATGTAATCTAAGATCACTGTATTCTTTTCTTCCATAATCATTCATGATCCTATAGCAATTTTGTCTGTTTATAATAATGTTGCAGAAAGACCAAAAAACTAAGCGATGCTCTTTGAAGGAGTGGAGAAAACATAGTTTTAATCATGTGCCGTCTCTGGGAAATGTTCCAAATCAGAGCAAAGGAACACGCGGGAGCCCTGCCTCATATATGCTTCCCGAGTTAATCGTATTGCAAATGTGTTCCATCCCTCCAGGTCCTGGAGGAATTGAAATTCCAAACTTTCCTTTCCCCAGGTGTTCCAAGGATTCCACCCAGCTTAACAATCCACCCTTTCCCCAGGTGTGCCAAGGTTATGTGTCAGCTAACAATCCACCCTTCCCTCAGGGCAGTGCTCCTGGCTTGTTTTGCTAATCCAGTTTTGATGAAGGAGGCAATGCCTCAGATGAAGGTCATTCCCCCAGAACATCAGGGCTACCTTTGAATTAGCCATTTTTGCCTTCTCAATAATAACTAGGGGCCCAGTGCACAAAAATTTGTGGACTCGGGAGGGTCCCTCAGCCCAGCCTGTGCCCTTTCACAGTCTGGGACCCCTCTGGGGATGTCCACCTGCTGGCGTGCCTGGCCAGCCTGGGTGAGAGGCTGATGGCTGTTTTCAGGCTGGCCAAGCCCCCCCAGTGGAAACCCTCACCCCAGGGGGGTGTGGCCAGACTGGGTGAGGGGCTGAGGGCCATTTTCAGGCTGCCCACAGCTCCCATTGACCCAAGGTCCCAGCGAGGCTGGGTGGAATCAGGTTTTTGGGGTTTATTTATCTTCTATAATTGAAACTTTGTTACCTTGAGCGGAGGCGTAGGCAGGCAATGAAAGCCTCCTGTTTGCTTCAGCTCCGTGGCTTCTATAATTGAAACATTGTTGCCAGCCTAGGCAGGCAGTTGTAACAGAAGCCTCCTGATTGTTCTAGCTCTGTGGCTGCCAGCCTCCATCTTGGCTGGGTTAATGTGCATACAGCTGCTCTGATTGGCTGAGAGGTGTGGCTTAGCTGGTGGGCATGGCTTAGGTTCTCAGAGTGATGGTTAATTTGCATATTACTCTTTTATTAGATTAGATTATTAACTCCTATTACTGGAAGATTTAACAATACATCTGTAATCTTTTACAAATGACTTAAACTAGTAAATGCAACTATGTGTCACCTGTATAAAATGGTAACAGTATAAACTGAACTGATATGAAGTTGTGATACAGTTGTAATTAACTAGTTCTTTTCTTTTTTTTCTTTTAGCTGGTTTTTAATAATAGGAAAGGAGCAAAGGAAAGGCCAGATCTTATAGGCATGTCATTTGGGCAGCTTCACCAGGAAGCTCCTTTATACTCCCTAGGGGTCCAACAAAGGGAAGACAGACACATGCTCAGTAAAGGTGCTTGCTGTCAATCACACCTGAGGACAGAGACGGTTGGCCAGAACGGGAATGGCCACTGCAAGAGTGCAGACACTGGGGATATATAGCCCCTGATCAAAGCAGTTTACTCTCATGTGTGCTCTCGGCTCTTTTAGGACTTGAGTGACTCTGAGATTATGGGGCTCTTTTGCTCCTGTGTTCCTGCATTTGCCCACATGACCCGTGGCCATGTGAACCCCACACACATGGACTAATGGACTGTATCTAGCCCGATGCTGATCGGGACCCAGCTCCAACATGGAAAGGAAACACTGGACACTGGCTTTGTGTCTAGCTTTACGGAACCTCAGCAACACTTCTTCTATGACTGGAGAGGGCGATCGGATTTGGGAAACGATGGTGTAATTCCAGGGAAGTAAAGCTTTGTGCTATATCTCCGAGACCTCCAGAAATGCTTATTTCAGAGGTACCCCCAAGAACCCCACTTCCACTAGCAATGGGAGAAGATGAGACATGTTTTTTTCCAAAAACAGTTGTATCATTTCAGCAATTGAAAGAATTTCTGCTTTTTCTGATTGCACAAATGCAATCAAGTAGTCACTGTGTGAAGCAGTGAAGAAGCAGCGGGATGAAAGTGTGTAGGATGGGAAAAGGGAGATCACTCTGAAAACGAGAAAAAAAATACTTTCTAATTTAACAGAACATGTATCTTCTCGAGCATTAATGTGAACATGTACGAAACTTCATGCAACAGGTTGTCCTTGGAAGTTCTTCCTTTAATTTCTGGTTCATCTTTTTACATCGCAGAAGGGCTGTTTCCACTCCTAAGCAGTACTTTTTTTCAGTTGGGTTTTTGTTTTGTTTTATGCCTGACCAATAAGCTGGACAGGTATGACTCAGCTGATCTTTTCATCGCTTTGTTCTTTTTTCTCGCTTCATTTTCTTTTCCTTTTTAAAATATTTTTTATTGATTTTTATTTTTTAATTTATTTTTTAAAAATATTTTAATTGACTTCAGAGAATAAGGAAGAGAGGGAGCGAGAGAAACATCAATGATGAGAATCATTGATAAGCTGCTTCCTGTGCAAACCCAGGAGGCCAGACAGTGAATCGAAACTTGACCTCCTGTTTTTCATAGGTCAATGTTCAACCATTGAGCAACATCAGCCAGGATTTATTTATTTATTTATTTTTAGAGAGGAAAGGAGAGGGAAAAAGAGAAACATGATGTTCTACTCTCACATCTATCTGCTGCTGCCTCCTGCACGCACCCTGGATGTGTGCGTGGGGTGGGGGTGAAGGGGGGAGAAGGAGGATCGAAGGGGGAATTGAGCTTGAAATCTTGGCTGGTAATCTGACTGGGGAGTCAACCAGCAACCTTTTGGCGCAGAGGGAGGACATCCAACCCGTGGATCCACACCTGCCAGGGTTAATCGCTTTATTCCTGAACAGATGTGCTGAACTTCCTTTATATTGTCAGTAAATTCTGGCAGGCGTATCTATGTTGCTGAAGATTACGGCCTATAATTCTCAAAGATGTTCCAGAGTGTTGTGAGTCCAGAGTATTCAAGGCCTGCTACATTAACACAAACTCTCTTCAGCCACGTGCACCAGTTCTGCACAGGCTTCCGCGTAGGCTCGGAGCCCTCACTCAGGCTGTCCTCCTGCGCAGTCCTCCGAGGCGCAGCTTCCAGCAGGGGTCGCTGCGCCGCCGCCGCGCCCGAGCGCGCAGCCCGGCCCCCTCTCGCCGCGCCTGCGCCGACGGAAGGGGCGGGGCACGGGCGGGGCGGGGCCTGGAGGCCGGAGGTCGGCCCTGCTGCGGGGGGGAGGGGGGAGCGGCTCTGACGCACCGGTAACCTGCGTCCCCGCCGGGTGTGTGGCGCCCCCGGCCCGGGACCCCTCTCTGTTGCTTCACCGCGCGCACCGGTGAAGGAGGGGCTCGGCGCGCGCCCCCGCCCCGCCCGCGCCGCTGCCCGATCTCCGCGTGAGTCTCCCGCTTCGTGGCCCGGCCAGCCTCGCGGGAGGGGGCGGGGGGCTAAAGGGGCCGTGGGAACCCGGCGGGCCACGCTGCCCGCCCCCACGCCCGGCACCCATTGCCGTCTCCCGACGCGGACGGCGAGCTCGAGGCCGCTCGTGTTCACTTCCCCTTGACCTTGAGCGGGAAGGTGCGCCGCCCGCGGGCGTGGGGCGGGAGCGAGGAGAACCGGCCCGGTCTCTGCAGCGGGCCCGCCCCTGGCCTCCAGGGGAGGGGAGGAGTTTGAATCGCAGGAAACCTGCCGCAGGTCGACGAGCTCTCCCGGTGGAGAAGCGAGCGGGCTCGGGCACGGGGCCGACTCCCAGGTCCAGGACCGCGTTGCTCACAGCCTTCGGTTAGTTCCCAGGTTTTATCTCCTGGAATCTCACCCGAAACCGCCGGCCGCCGAACTGCCTAGAGCACCCCGAGGCTCATGACGTTGTCGCCAAGGAAATCTTTTCACAATCCTCTCCTCTCGGGTCACTCACCTCCTTGGGACCTTTCGTGGTTCCCATGCCCTCCGGGTCCAGTCCTGGGAGATCTGAGCTACGCAAGGCCTGGAGGCCGGCTTCTTGCCCCTCCGCCCAGCCGCCTTCGGGCTCCTTCGGGCTCCAGTGCTCCGGTCCTCACCTCCTCTCATTCCACAGGAATGAAGCGCTCGCCGCGTGCCCGCTGCTGCTCCGGGCCCTTAGGGTTCAGCAGAGGAAACGGTACAGGGGAAGATCCCCGCCCTGCAGAGTGTTTATCCTAGTAGGGGAGACAGGCAACAAGTAAACATTTAAAAAGCCACCAGCGAGTTGTATAACGATAGCAGGTAATGAGTGCGACGGGGCAAGAGAGAGCAGAGTAAGGGGTCACAGGGAGGGGGAGGTGCCTGTTGAGAAGAGTCAGAATGAGGGGGCCTCATTGAAGGAAGGTAGATGCGTTATCCATGCAGACATCTGGGGCAAGAGTGTTCCAGGCGCCGCTGCAGCAGAGGACTCTCCCCAGAAAGGTGCCCGCTGCCTGTGAGGAGCGTCGGGAAGGCCAGGGTGGCCGGAGCTGAGTGAGCAAGGGCCGGAGAGGCAGGACATGAGGGCAGAGAGGAAATGGAGGGGCCGGGCCACAGAAAGCCTTTAGGCCACCGAAGAGATTTTGCTTTTCTAGGTGCTTTCCTGGGGTTCTGAGGAAAGTAGTGACATTGGTGTGAGGTCCTTTTTAAAAGGGTCACTGACCACGGTGGAGAACAGGCTGTAACAGAGCCTTTGCGGTAGCCCCGGGGATGGACGAGGTGGCCTGGATCTGGTAGCAGAGGCGGTGGTGAGCTGTGGAACTTGATGTCCTGACATGCATGTGGGCCGGAAGGAAAGGGAAGAGTCGAGAATGACTGGAAGCTTTTAGTGTTTAGCAACTAGAAGGGTGGTTATCACTGACTGAGGTGGGGAAGGCTGCAGGTAAAGCAGATTTGGGACTGGGGATATATGAGGAGTTTGTTTTTGGACCCGTTTCAGGTGCCTGTTAACACATTACACTGTGAACTGGAGATGCGGAATAGGCAATTGGATATTGTGTCAGGGGTCCCCAAGGCCACCTCCAGGTTCATTGATTCGCTAGGAAGACTAGAACTCAGCCATGGGTCGCAGCAAAAGCGTACAAAGCACAGCCAGCAATAGAGAGGATGCAGGAGACAGACTGGAGGAAGCCAGGATCAGTCTTCCAAGCCAGAAGTCCTCTCCCAGTGCAGTCACAGTGGATGTGCTTAATTCTTCCAGAAACACGTTGTGACAACATGGGAAACGTCTATCAGGAAAGCTCATTAGAGAGTCAGGCCCCAGGTTTTTATTAGGATTTAGGCACATAGGCACCCTCTATGGAGAATGGACCAAAATTCCAGGCTCCCAGAAGGAAAGCAGGTATTCAGCAAAAATCAAGTCGTTTGTACAGACAGATTGGGCACAGTGAGAATGGTGAGAACCCACCTAAAATCCAAGTTCCCACACACCAGCCAAGGGCCACCTTGCAAGCAGGCTTTCTAAGGATAGCCGTCTCAGGCCTGCTATATTAACTGTTCTGCACAGACATACAAGTCTGGAATTTGGAAGAAAGGTCTGGAATGGTGATACAGACTAGGGAGCCATTGGCATTTACTAGCAGATGGTACTTAAAACCGTGTCTTGATAAACATTTGCCAAAACTGATCGAGCTGGATGATGTAGAATGTAGAAGAGAAGAGGATCAGAGGTTGAGCCCTAGCGCCCTCCAGCATTGAGATGTCAGGGAGAAGAGAAGGAAGCAGCGAAGAGGTGTCGAAGAGCAGCAGCAGGGAGGTCGCAGGTGAGCGGAGGATGAGGTGTCCTGAAACCAAGTGGAAAAGAAAAGAGTGATTAGTTGTTTCAAATGCTCCTGAGAAAGTACGATACGATGAGGGCAAACAACTGACCTCTTGGATTTAGAAATGAGAGGCACTGCAGAGAGTGTAGACAGGAGGTTTGTTGTAAAGAGGAGCAAGAAAGAGCAGCTGGGGGATGGTGTGGTTAAGAGGTTCGTTGGTTTGTTTTGAATGAGAAATAGCATGCTGATGAGAATGGTCCACTAGAAAGTGAAAAATTACTGTTGTAACTTGCTGTTTCCCCAAAACTCCATTTCCGGCCACTTTTGCCATCAGAACTCTCCTCAGGCATCCCTGCTCTGGCTCCAGCCTGTGCAAGAAGAGCCTCCGCTGGCCCTCAGCTTTCGCTTACTGCTCTCTGACACCCACATCCCACTTAAGTGGCAGTTTCTTGACAAGGACTGTGTGTTATGTAGCCCTTGCTGACCACTTGGCATATGAGTGGATGTAGTAATAGGTAGGGGGCTCATGTCATTTCTCGAAAGTGAATCTTCAAGTATTCACTGGTTTTTGTGTGTGCTGAGCAAATTGGGGATGGAATGAGGAATGGGGTACAGTTCCTGCCCTGTCACTGCCTTAGGAGATAAGAGCAGTACAAAAGACATACAGCATTGCTGCAGCGTGAGTTTGGACAAGGGCACGGTGAGTGTGGGCAGGGGAGGGTGGAGAAGCCTGGGTTTTGTGTGGAGCCTGGAAGAGAGAAGGCCATGTTAAAAGGATAGAAACTTTTTTTCAGTAGTAGAATCCTTATTTTCAATGAAATACAATGAACCCCAGTATTCACCAGCACCGCTTGCTGTTCTGGTTGAAGAGGGGTTGAGTCTGCTGCATTAGCCCTCTCCTCTGGCACTCCCCCATCTCTGACAAGTTTCAAAACTCAGAGGCAGAATCTGGGTTTCTTTTTTTTTTTTCTTTAAATGTTTATTGATATTTTTAAAGAGAGAGGAGGAAGGGAGAGGGATAGAGAGAGAGAAACAACATGGATTGGCTGCCTCCTGCGTTCCCCACACCAGGGATCGGGCCCACAACCTGGGCAGGTGCCCTGACAGGGTCAGCGTTCAACTGCTGCAAATCTGAGTTTCAAAGCTCTGGGCAGAGTCAGAGGTGACACTTGGCTTGCCATTTTGGTTATGTTTATTGTAATTACGTGAGTATGATTTTAAAGTTATTTTGTGCTAGTGAAAGCTTCCTAGTGTAGGTAACTATTAACTCTGTGGTGTATGCAGAGAGCACCATCATATGCAGGCATTCCTCAGAGACAACAGCGTGGTATTACCACAGGACTCTGGGATGGGGTATGGGGGCGGTCCAGGGACTGACATAGGACTTCCCTCCCCAAGTATGTCTTCTCTTAGGATTTCATCTACATGAGGACGACACTGCCACTCCACTCTTCCTGAAACTCTTCATTCTCTCTAGTGTTACAGTCGCTGAAGGTTAGCTTTTGTCCAAAGAGAATGAGAAATGTCATGGTGTATGTAGCACAGTGGTTCCCAACAAGGGGGCACATGCCCCACAGGGGGCAGTTTGATTTTTAAGGGGGGTAATTCAAGAATAAGTTATTAACTGATTTTTTTGCATTTCTTATGGTTCTAGGGGCCTTATATCAGTATATAAATATATATTGTGACATACTTATGCTTTTCAGTTCTCATATGTTTTGAAACTTTATTTGCTATTTTTTCATATTACTTCATATTATTATGTTTTTAACAATTTCTTAGTGACTTCTCCCTCAGTACTTCAACTGCCCTTTCATTCTTTTATTTTTCTCTTTCATGGATGCCATGTTCTTTGGAAGCTTGTTAGACCAAGTTAATGGCCTTTTAGACTTCCTCCACATGGATAGGAGTTTACTTTTTGAATAACAAGAATTATATGGCACGGGGTAAGGGGGAGGCATCAGAATTTTAGAGATGCTTAGGTGGGGCATGCAAAAAAGGTTAGGAACCACTGGTGTAGCAGGAAGAGCACTGGATTTGGAGTCAGAAGATCGGTGGGCGGTTCAGCATGGTAGTGAAGAGCCTGGATTAGGAGCCAGGGAGCCTGGGTTTGAGCCCACTTAGTATCTGGGTGAGCATGTAACTGAGATGGGCTTGTTGGAAGGAATAAATGAGTTAATATGAGGAGCAATGCCTGGCCCATAGTAATTAGTGTTAAGACTTGGCATTGAAACCCTGGCTATATCACTTACTAGTTTTATGACTTAGCAACGTGTTAAATTGGTCCAATTTTCATTTGTATTCTTTTGTAAAATCAGGGGCTTGCACAGAGTTATCCCTGAGAGGCTGTGTTTGCCGTCTCTGCAGACAGGAACAGCTCTGGGAGTGTTGTTAATTGGACTGGAACATGAAGCCAGGCCTGTGCTCCAAGGCATACGTAAGGCCTTCGGCATTATACCTGATAGCAAAAAATAATTTGCTGAAGTCACTTAGACCAGTGTTTTCAAACTTTTTGTTTATTGTGATCCACAGTAAATGCATTTTACATGATGACCCTGTGTGTGTGTGTGTGTGTGTGTGTGTGTACATCTATATGTATGTGAGTAAATGTCACAAAAGTTTCATGAAGCACTGTTAGCAGTATTTACTCTTGCTGTATGTGATGCACGGTAATATTCTCTATACCCCTCAGTTGTAGCTCTTAAAAAGTAGACATTTTCATAATGGTTCATGACCATTAAAAAACACTCACTTAAAGATGGGCAAATCATTACTATTAAAGTCAGTCTTCATCTTTTCCATTACATGAACATCTTATAAACCAGTCTAGTCTAAGCCCAACAGCAGGGGGTGATTCCAGCCAAGACGGTCAGCCCATAACTTAGACATCACCTGGATAAATTCTAATGACTCTAGAACTTAAACCCAACACAGAATTCCTGAGGCTGATGATGGAGAGCTCTGGGCGCTTACAGTGAACCTTCCTGTGTGTTTTGGCTGAGTGGTTAGGTATGAGAAGACCTGCTAGTAAGGGAATTATTTTTCTTAAAGTTTTACACTGGGAAGAATATATACCAAAAATGTGAACAGTAGTATCATAGAGGAGATGATTAGTAATTTGACTTTTCTTTGATTTCTTTCAAAATTTCTTTTTTCAAATTTTATTTATTTTTTTAGAAAGAGAGAGGAAGGGTGGGGAAAAAAGGAGGAGAGAGGGAGAGAGAAACATCAACCTGTTGCATTCACTGTTTGCCTCTTGAATGTGCCCTGACCGGGGATTGAACCTGAAACCTCGGTATATTGGTATGATACTCCAGTCAACTGAGCTACCCAGCCAGGGTTCAAATTTTCCTCCATGAAAATATATTTCATATATAATCATTGAAATCTCTTTTCCCTTAAAAATTACATTACTAAAAATTCTTACTTGGCAAAATCAAGGATAAAAAATACTTTGCTTGACAAAATAAAAAGTAGTTCATCATTAGATAACTTTTTTAAAAAAGTGATTGTAGTGGGCCATAAACTATTTTCTTTATCACTGCTGATATAAAATTTAAAGTTCTTTCTATGAATGGTTATTATCTGTTCTGTATTAGATAGACCAGGTGTATAAATATCAGTATTTCTCTTTAAGTAGTTTCTAGTCAGTATTTTAGAGTACTTTAGGGATTTCGTAGCATTTAAAAATCATTTCAAATTATAATTGTGTTGAAAAACAGCCCTCAAATTGAGCCTGCTTTATTTCTCATTTCCAACTCACACTGGGGTCCCAAGAGCACCAAAATATGGAGTTGAGCTTCTGTAGTCTGCCTCATTCATGCCAGCAAAAATAAGGCCCAAAATGTTAACAAATATAATTTAGAAGTAGCTGGCTATGAGCTCTTGAGTGGGCTTACTGGTAATTGCTGTTGTCAGCTTTGTGATGAATGGAGAGTAAGAAGGAGAAGTCGTGCGAATCATTACCAGATCAGTCTGAAAGGATAGCCTTGGCGCAAAGTCATTTGCAGACTTGAAGTGTGTGGGTACCGACCACATGGCAGCCCTTCTCGAATTACTACTCATGGTGTTAAAACTATCTTGATGGACATGGGGAAAGGCTGCCATCATCATGACACAGTTTCTGCTGCCTTTGTGGCTGTAGGAATTGGTTGCTGTCTGGCATGTCAGCACCTCCGTGCCTCAGGAGACAATGACCTAGCTTGTGGTCTCCAAGCCTCTTTTTTCTCTGCTAGCTAATGCCTCTGCGAACAGTGGGGAGATGTACAACCTGTCCAGTTGGTTGATTCCTAGCTCCGCTTTGCCGGGGTTGGAGGCTGAAGTAAAGTTTAGAGATTCATTCTGGGTTTTAGGAAATCATGATCTGGTGTCCTTCCTTGGCATGGTCAATAGTGTAAGGATGTTCTGTATGTCAATAAATAGTCTTTCTCTCCATGAGATTTTTCTTTAAAAAAAAAAAAATCGAAAACTATTGTTAATATTTTTCAGTAGCAATCAGAACCAAGCTAATTCAGGGGTTGGAAAGAGTAGAACCAGTGTTTTCACAGATACTAGTATCTAGTATGACCCTTATGGCCACCCAGGAGGTAAGCACATTAATTGCAACTTGAAGACTCACCATGGTACACTGCCTGGCCCTTCGTACTTGCAAACCGCTACGGCCTTTTGTAGGGAGCTTCAGTGCAGTAGTAGATATAAAGCGTTTGTGGTGTGTGTGGTTTGTGTTGTAAGAATGCCAGGACACTGCACTTGTGAAGTAAAACTGAGTCATTGTCTGTTGCAGGTTATATGCACCATGGCTATGACTAGTGTCAGATTGCCCACCAGTATTTTAAGAAAACCAGATGCCTGGATTGGACTCTGGGGAGCGCTACGAGGGATGCGTTCACACAAACTCTGTGCTTCCTGGAATCGGTACTTCTATGTTTCTAGTACCAAATTAAATGCACCGAGTTATAAAACACTTTTCCATAACATTTTCTCACTGAGATTCCCAGGACTTTTAATAGCTCCAGAATATATTTTCCCATTTTTTATAAGACTCAAAAGTAATATAAGCTCTCGAAAATCCACTAAAAAGACTCTGCAGAAAGTCGAAGCTGAAGAGGACTCTGATGAAGAGAATGATCATGAAGTGAGTGAGCAAGAAGAGGAGCTGGAGGATGACCCCGCTGCGGTCAAAGACTATAAAGACCTGGAGAAAGTAGTGCAGTCTTTTCGGTATGATGTTATCCTGAAGACAGGCCTAGATATTGGCAGAAAGTAAGTATGAAGTGCATTTCATTATAAAATCACTTGTCTTCATATTGGTTATTTTAACGTAGCATCATCAGTATTGTGGTGAAGAGTAACCATAGATATGAAAAGACCTTAGAGGAAACCTCTTTCAATTCTATAGACAAAAAAATTGATTCCCAAAGAAGTCGAGAGACTGCAAATCCCATGTGCCATATTTCCTTGTTTCTAAAGTTCCCATAAGATTGCAAGATGAATCATTAAGTAACATCTTTGAGGAGAAAAGGAATCGCTGTGTTAGATGTATATTACAAAAAACGTATATTGTAAGAATAAATGCATGTGGGTTTTATAAATGCTGCAGCGTGAAAAAATGCCTCTTAGAATCGACAGAAGCAGTATAACGTGGTTAAGAATGCAGGCTCTGGCCCAGCTTGCATCGCTCAGTGGTTGAGTGTCAACCTATGAACCAGGAGGTTCCTGGTCAGGGCACATGCCTAGGTTTCGGGCTCAATCCCCAGTGCCCCAGTGTGGGGTGTGCAGGAGGCAGCTGATCAATGATTCTCTCTTATTGATGTTTCTATCTCTCTCCCTTCCTTTCTGAAATTAATAAAAATATATTTATAAAAGAAAAAAAGAAGAATGCATGCTCTGGCCCTGGCCAGTTTTCTCAGTGGTTAGAGCATTGACCTATGGACTGAAGGGTCTCAGATTTGATTCCCACCCAGTCAAGGGCACATACTTCGGTTGCAGGTTCCCCAGCCCCATTAGGGCTGAGTGCGGGAGGCACTCAATTGATGTGTGTCACATTGTGTTTGTCGTCTCTCTCCTCCCCCTCCTTCCCTTTCACTCTCTAAAAATCAATGGGAAAAATATCCTTGGGTGAGGATTAAAAAAGAAAGAAAAGAATGCAGGCTCTGCAGCCAGACCACTAATGTCTGCATCCTGATTCTGTGTATGACCTTGGGCATAAATTACCTGCTTCGGTTTCCTTATCTGTAAAATAAGGATAATAGAACCTGCTCTGGAAGATAGTGGTAGGATTAAATGAGTATTTCTCTATGTATCTAAAGCACTTATAGCAGTGCCTGGCACATAGTAGGTACTCAATATATGTTACCTGTGATGATGAAAATACTGTGTGTGTTCATATATAGTGCACAGAGATAGTATAGCTTTCAAGATTTCTTTAATCTCATTCTCTCTTAGACTATAATTATATAAGAATAGTGACCCTCATTATTAATTCATTCCTGTAATAATTATTATGTGCATATTGCACTCAAGATAAGAATTGTGGTATGAATGATAAATTAAGAAAGATTTCCTTAAGTAATTTGTACCTTTATGACCTAACTTAATGGCATAGTTTAGTTTTCTCAATCTATGGAGCATAAGGACTCATAAAGGTGACTGAGCCCATCGGCAACCTGGATAGGATTTGTTGAATGTTCTCTAAAATCTGACAAACTCATAAAGGTCCTCTCCTCTCCCAGGGTAGTAGCTGCTGCTGCTGTAATTAAGCAGGACCCCAGATGTCAGTCACTTGGAATCAGAGCATAGGAAGAAAGGGCATTGATTTTTGTATGATCCTTCCCTGGTCTAGTTGCCCCAGTGATTAAATTCAGACAGATCAGCAGCTGCTGGATTGGAGTTTCCCCAACCTCAGTGCAGACTAGTGGGGGTTTCTTAATGGCTCAGCATACATGTGCTGCCTCATTTTTCTGTCAGGGCACAGAGCAGGCATATGAGGGGGAGGGAGTGCTCAGTACTTTGTTGAGAATCACAGGCACTGCCACCTTGAAGGGAGTTGCTGCACAGGGAGTCAGGTGGAGAACCTGGGCCCCCTTCTGAGAGGGCTGGTGCGGGTGCTGAGCCCTCTTGGAAAGCCCCATATTGGTACTGATTACCTGCCTGATGGCACTAGCAAATCTTTGCAGCAGGTCATGGTCTAATTAGAAGTACTCTTTGGTCTCCCTGTTTTAGATACATAGGGAGCAGTTGCCTTTCATGTTCCCAGCACCCAGGCTGAAGATTTTGTGGGGAGGTAGGTCACTGTCAGAATAAGCATTAATTTCAGGTGTGTTTCTCCAACTTGTGTAATGAATATATTTCTATTTTAAAGCACTTTGACTTTTTTTTTTTTTTTTTTTTAAGCAAAGTGGAAGATGCATTTTACAAAGGTGAACTCAGGCTGAACGGGGAAAAGTTATGGAAGAAAAGCAGAACGGTGAGATATTAAGACAGCCAGATCTTTTTGTCTGTTGCTTTGCAAGTACTCCATTAATGCCCCTAATTTCCACTCCTTACTTGGGGCATCCTTGTGTCTGTCTGACCATTTCTCAGGTCTCCCCCAGGGCCTGGACACACTATTGAAAAGGAATCACCAGCTGGCACCAGTCACACAGATCCCTTGCTCTTTTGCAGTCATAATAACTTTGAGGTGAAGCTTCCCCTTTGTTTCTTTAAAATTTTAAGATGACAATCAGAACTGGCAAAAATCTATTATTTAAACTTCTCAGTCCTAATAATCGGGCTAAAAAGAAACATTGGATCTATTGAGAGGTTTTTTGGCCCGCTGTTACCTGAGCAGATGTGTAATTCTGTGCAGGTGGAGCACACCCTTCCCCCCAGCACCTGCTGGGTACCCTGCTCTGTGCAGGCGCTGTCACACACCAGGGGTCATATTCTCTTGACAGCTCCATATCAACGCCACTGTGAGCAAAAGAAGTCACTTAAAAAATGTATTTCCAGTACCCACTGTTACAATAAGTCATATCTGTTAATTCTTTTAAATATATATACTTCTGTAAAAGTCAATTACATAAATATATGCAGCTAGTATTAAAATATTAATTTACTAGTATTTGAGTGGGGCATTATGGGTTATATTTTCTTCATGCTTATTTTCTGAATTTTATAGAAGTATATGTCCCTTTCATAATTAAAAAATACAATAATGAAGGTAAAAATTAACAAAAAATATGAATGACAAAGACCCTTAAAAAGTTAGGAAGACAGACCTCTGAGGCATTGGCAGACCTGATCTACCTCCTACTGTCCAGGGAACCAGTGTTCCGGCAAGTTAGACACACTTCTGGAGGTGGCTTTCACTTTAGCTTCTCTCATATTTCAAAACACCCTGAGACTGGAGGCCCTAAGCTGTCTCCTGTTGCCCTGGAACATGGGAGGGTGTGAACCGATGGCCATGGACCTGGGTGAGAGCTGAGGCTTTCTTCAGAGTCCTTTCAGGATCAGCATGGACAGGATAAGGGAACCCCTCAGCGCTCGGGTCAGCCGCCAAGTCACAAGGCCCATCTCCCTCTGGTGGCACCTGACTAGCAGACTGGGTGTCAGTCATTGCTCTGTGAGCTGCAGGAAATCAGGCACTACGGCCCCGCTTCTGGAGACTGGGTTCTTCTCCACCCTTATTGCTGTTTCGGGGTTGTAGTCCAGCCCCTCTCACCGGCTGCTGTGTTCCAAAGACAAGAGCTCTTGGGGCATGGTGCGCCTGTGCAGAGGTCTCATTCACAAACACCACAAGCCTATTAGTCTCCCTCTGCTGCGACATATTGTTTACCACAGCCTCATTGCTGCTGCTTTATTCTGCCTTGGGTGTTGTGTTATCTCGGCTGCCTTCCAGATTTCTCCTGAGGGTCAGCAAAGGAAGGGGCCAGTATTAGCATTCTGCTGCCTTGTTACTAGGAGACCTGGTAGCCATAGTAACTACAGCTAAAGGGAGATTTGAAATGTAGATATTTGGAACTGTCCCTAATCCCAGTTTGCTTTGTGTCTGCTGTGCTGTCTCCCACATTAGGAAGGACAGGGCCTTGCAAGGAATAAAGAACACCTCCCCGTGCCTGGCTGCTGGCCTGAAGGGTCAGGCGCTTGCCTGATGCTGCAGCTGTAACCCTGGCTGCTTGCAGCTAAGCAAAGCTGTGAGCTGCAAACCAGTTGGGACCCAGAGTGCTGTAGGTGCTGGGTAACAGTTGATTCAGATAGGAGAGTGCGGTGAATCCAGGTGTGGGGATTGAAGCCTTCCTGAATTCTCTTTCTGGTGTAGGTTGAAGAAAGGAGAATAGTTCCCTCCTGCTTGTCGGGTACATGTGAGCCTGCTCTTCTCTTACAGGGCAGGTGCCACCCACAGTATGTTTGTGAGAAGGTGCACAAGAAGGCATGCCCTTCCTCTATGTCCTTTTGTACCTTTTAAATTTCATATCACATGCATACATTATTTAATTACAATGAGTTTTAATGAAACACATCCCCAAGCCTTGTATTTTTGGACATTAATTTTAAGTGCCCACACAGTTGGAGCTGTGTGGTTATTTTTTTTTTTTTTAACTGAACCCAGCAGAACTACAGGAGTATTCCCCCCACCCCAGGTGATTCCTAGGTCAGTCCATCCTCCAGACCTAGTGGGAGAAGCAGTCTTCATGCCTGGCTGTGGTGTGAGCCTTTCTGGTTCTCAGCCCAAAGGTGAGAGAGTTCATGGTCTAAAACAGCCCCCTGTGTGGGGTTTTCACCCGCCTGCTCTGGGCTGTCTGGATTAACCAGTGTGGCATCATGGTGAGCAGGTGTGCAGTCCCATGTTGAAGACTAAATATTGTGCCTACAAAAGCCTTGTGTGGGTGGGAGAACAGATGTTCCAAATGCATGAAAGTATGACTGCCTCAGAAAGCAGTCATTGGAAAATAAGGTAAAAGTCAGCATCTGGCACCATGCCTCTTAAACAGAGCCTTCTGGTAGGATTTTAAGTGGTCATTTGTGTCCATGGCTCACACATGGGTTCCCCTTCCCCTTGGAAGAATGGTGAGCAGTCTGAGATGGCGCTGGTCATCCCTGCTTGTGTTCGAGTGGAAGAAGCACATGGCATGTGGGGCAGTTTAGCCCCTTCCATAGTTGGTGGGCAGATCCCCTGGGATCTGGCATTGCTACGACCAGGTATCCAACCTGGGCTCTCAGCACCCTGGCAACAATGACTGAGTGCCCGAGGCATGCCCTGTACTAGCTCAACCCAAAGCTCCATCTGGGCAAGAATGGGTTTGAACCTACTGAATCGGCATCCAGCTTGACCCTCTTTTCTGTGGTATTCATCTTTGTGAGTTGAGGAGTCCTGTGTCCTTTTTTTTTTTTTTAAGTATAGTTGGTATATAATATTATCTTAACTAATAAAAGCATAATATTGAAATTAACCGTTTCTCTGGGATGGGGTAAGCCACGCCCACCAGCCAATCAGAGCAACTGTATGCAAATTAGCCCAGCCAACATGGAGGCTACCACTCACCCACCTGAGTAAACGGCAGCTTCCATTGTGGCAGGAGTGAAAGTGAAACTGCCGCCCGCTCCGCTCCGCTTACCCTCAAGCAAAACACACGTTTGCAACATAATAACAATCATAGAATCCTCTGGAGCTGAAGGAAACAGCAGGCCTGACTTCACCACTAAGTAACATTGTGTCATTATAGAACCCGAGAGGTGAGGTGAAGCAGTGAGGAGGTTTTGTTACATGTCTAGGCCCCAGCTTAAAGGAACAGCATCAATTACAGAAGATAAACCCCAGAAACCTGTGTCCAGCCAGCCTTGCTGGGACATTGGGTCAATGGGAGCTGTGGGCAGCCTTAAAGCATGAAAGCGCCAATCAGCCCGTCACCCACGCTGGCCACAACCCAATGGGGTGAGGGACGTTCCTGGGGGGCTTGGCCAGCATGGAGACAGCCATCAGTCCCTCACCCAGACTGGTCAGGCAGGCCAGCAGGTGGACATCCCCCGAGGGGTCCCAGACTGAGAGGGCACAGGCCGGGCTGAGGGACCTCCCGAGTGCACAGAGTGGCTGCAGGGCGGAACAGCGCAGGACCCAGGACCAGTGAGTGGGAAACAGGCAGCAGGGTTGGTGGCCTGCTTGGCGGCTCTTCAGGCCCTTTGAGGGGCACCAGGGAACGGGTAAGAGTTGGCGGGGGGTCTCGGCCTGCTTGGTGGCTTCCCAGGCCCTTTGCGGAGCACCGGGGAGCAGGAAAGCAATGCTGCAGGGGCCGGGGTCCTGCTTGGCGGCTCCCCAGACCCCTTGGTGGCATGGGTGTGGGAAAGGAAGGCAGCAGGGGACTGGTGAGTGGGAAAGAGTCGGCGGCCTGCTTGGTGGCTCCCCAGGCCTTTTGGGGGGCACTGGGGAGTGGGAAAGCAAGCTCTTGGGGGCTGGGGGCCTGCTTGGTGGCTCCCCAGGTCCCTTCCAGGGATCAGGGAGCAGGAAAAGGCTGGCCTGACCACGAGGTGGGGTTTTCCCTGCTTTCTGGTGGCTGGAGGAAGATGGGCAGTAGGCAAGCTTGGGAGGCAGGCAGCACCCAGCCCTGGTCACAGCTCAAAAAAGAGAACAACAAGCAGGGGAGAGCAAGAGTCTGAGAGATCAACATAGAGGGGGTGCCTGCTCCAAGCCTCCACAGTGTGCCTGGGGACAGGCCCCCAGCAGGTAGACACACACAGGAGGACTGCTCCGAGCCTCAGATGCGGCTGGGGGCAGGTCCCCATTGGTGACACACACACACAAGGCTCCTGGCAGACTGGGGCCATCATAGGTCATCCACTGAGGGGTTCCAGACTGTGAGAGGGGGCAGGCTGGGCTGAGGGACCCTCCCCTCCCCCCGTGCACGAATTTCGTGCACCTGGCCCCTAGTATTAATTATATTAGTTTTAAGTATACAGTGTAGTGATTTGACGTCTTTATACCTTAAAGTGTGATCACTTCATTAATTTTCGTAGTCATCTATCACCATGTCAGTTTATCACAATATTATTGCCTGTATTCCCCTTCACCTTTTTTGCCTGTCCACATCCCCTAGCCCTCCCCCCTCCCCACACCTTCTGGTAACCATCCCTTTGGTCTCTGTTTCTTGTTTCTCTTGATGATGTGGCATCACTGGGGCCAGTCAGTGTGAGAAAAGCAGATAAAGCTTTTCCATTTCTCCAAGAGGTACAACTGAGCACTGTTCCATAGTGATTTCCAGCAAACTGCCTAGAGCACGATCATGTAGCTCTTCGAGATTGAAATCAGTGAAAAGTGTTACACTGGAAATTGTCTTCTCAGTGCATGTAGTAATTACTATGCACATAAACTCTAAGACTGTGCCTCACTCTTTGTCTTTTGCCATTGTTACCAAATAAATGCCTCCATTCAGAAGTGTCCTTAAATCATCCATTAGAGGTGAGTATTTGAGTCACACCACACAGGGGACTGCCATAGTCACCAGTTGTCTAGGTCTGAAGGCAGGACACTGACTGGTATTGAAGTCAGGGGTTTGAGGCAGCTGAGTGTGGCCCTTGGAACCAAGTGACGGTTACAGAGGGCCTTTTCTCACCTGCCCCTGGGTGATGATCCCCTGGTGAAAACCCAAAGCAGAGATGTTTACATTGGCCTGCATTTCCCAAGATGTAACAAAGGCTCTGTTGTCTCTTAAATTTCAGGTGAAAGTAGGAGATACCTTGGATCTTCTAATTGGAGAAGATAAGGAAACAGAAACGGAGGTAGTGATGCGGATTCTCCTGAAAAAAGTGTTTGAAGAGAAAACTGAAAGTGAAAAATACAGAGTGATCTTACGACGGTGGAAAAGGTTAAAATTGCCTAAAAAGGGTGTGATGAAATAAATGGATTGCTTTTAACAATCAAGCGTTTTCTGCTGGGGGGGAAGGAGCTAGCTCAAAAGCAGACCTTTTTACTAACATGAAGTTCTCTTATCATTTGTGGAATCCACTGAACCATGTTGGAGCAATGAGGATCCATATCTTGGAGACACTACCCCGGCCTGGATTTCTGTCCTGGACTTGATTTGTGCTCAATTTGACTTGGGAGCATGAGTGAGATGTGTGCAGGATGAACTTAGCCCCGAGAGGGTTTGAATGACTAGCTTGCTGTTTCCCACGCTCACTACTTGGGAGGCAGTGTAACGAACTGGCTTTATTGTTAGTGTTTTTATTTCCATATCATCTCTGATGAGCAGCTTCCCTGGGTCCAGGCTTCTGAAGGCAAAACCACGCCCAGTGAAGGTCTTCCTTCGTAGCCTTCGGGGGAGCATTGGGAGACATTCTCCTCAGGCCTTCCTGAATTACCAACGTGTTGGCTTTAGTTCCCCCTTCAGTTTATCTTCAGAAGTCAGGATGAGTAAAATTCCAATCAATTCAAAATAGGCTAGTTAGGGCCCATTTAAAGTTAATTGTTTAGGGCAGGGGTTGATAAACTAAGGCAGCTAGAGGCAAGGGCTTAAGAAATACAAAGGATGCCTACCCATTTTGGCTCACTTGGCCTGAGCACTGAAGGGTCCCAGGTTAGATTACTGTGAAGGGCACAAACCTCCGTTGCATACTGAATCCCCAGCCCTGGTTGGGGTGCCTATGTGCAGGAGGCAACCAACTGATGGATCTCTTACATTGAAGGTTCTCTCTCTGTCTCCCTTGCTTTCTCTCCTTCCCCTCCCCCCAAAAAAAATCAGTGGAGAGGACTAACAAAAACAAAATATAAAGTGAAAAATTTCTCTTTAAAAACAAAAGGATATATGACAGAGACCTTTTATGTGGCTCACAAAGCCTAAAATACTTGCTATCTGACCCTTTAGGGGAAAAAAAAATGTAGTGACCTCCCAGGTGGAGGGCAGGCAAGCAGAGAGTTTAATTTTCAGGTGAAAGTAGAAAATACACAGATTTTATCAATGAAGAGAATAAAGAATCAGAGACTAATTCTCGAGTGTTATAAAAGGGACAAACATAAAGTGGTATTAGAAGGGACACACAAATACACATCATCTAAGGAAAGGTCATTTGCATCAGTCGGTAGGTTCCTAGGAGCTGCTTCATGGCACTGGAAGGGTCAGCTCACAGTTACTAGGTTATGTAATGTCAGAAAGACTGACTGGCTCCAGCAGTTCTTGAGAACTCGGGTTAACTGACAGTGAAGGGAAATGTCTGTAGCCTGAAGCAGTGGGCTGTTTGGGGCCCATGAACCAGCTCAGGTTTCAGAAGACCCAGGGAAATCAATTTTTAAAAAATATTTTTTTAGTGATTTCAGAGAGAAAGAGAGAAACATCAATGATGAGATTCATTGATCAACTGCCTCCTGCATGCCCCCTACTGGAGGCCGAGCCCACAACCTAGGCATGTGCCCTTGACCAGAATCAAACCTGGGACCCTAAAGTCTGTAGGCTGACACCTTATCTCCTGAGCCAAACCAGCTAGGGCTGAATGGCTCTTTGAAACTATTGGTAATTAGCTCCTACCTTAGCTATTTGGGAGGCTCTGACCTATATATCTCCTCCCGAGGCTGGCCCCTGAGGGTCCCTGAAGCTCAGCCCAAGTCAGCTGTGACGGGGCCCTGGGGTTAGGCTCTGCAGCTCCGCCCAAGTCAGCCAGAGTGGGGAAGTAAGACTACGGTTTTAACCAGATACTGAACTAGATTGCAAGCCCGGTCCCTCTGCCCGCCCCCTCCCATTTTCCTTTTCAGGTAGAGGCCTATCTAGCCCTTTACCAGTAATGGTTAATCCTTTCAAAGAAATAGCTTTTTTCCTAGGAAATATGGTGCTAATTGCATTTCTCAGCCAACAAAAAAGTAGACATTTGGGGGATAACTTGCGGTTTATTTGGTCAATAATGATTGGGGAGATAGAAACATAACTACCATTTTTCAAGAAACAAAGAAGAAAACAGATTTCCGTTGGGGTGGTAGTGCCTGGTCCATAAGCCTTAAAGGGTGAACTGTATGTATCATGACTTCCTACTAAAGTTCTGCCTTGCCTGGGACATAGAGATTTTGGCCTTCAAACAGTTACTGTTACTGACGACACTGACAATCGCAGGGAGCAGCGAGGGAAACTGTAAACTCCATCATGCAGACTCAGGAGAGCAGCAAGGGTGCATCTCCCAGACAGTCTTAGAAAATCAGCCCTACCAGATTGGCATTTACCCTCGACATCAGTAAACGCCATGAATCAGAGTTTATTTTCCCTTGAGAGCCACTGACCAACATGCTGTTAAACATTTACCAACACCCCACTGGGTGGAATGGGGACGCGTGCCCACACTGTTTCCCGTTAGGACAAGGCCCCACAGCAGTATTCACCCTCCACGTTCCTTCAGGTTTTTTCTCCGTTGGTCTCACGTATTTCACAGGCCCTCCCTGACTTTAGCCAGCTATTCTAATGTGTGTAATGTGTATCTTTCTTGGTATGCATTCTTGTAAAATGTGTTTTGCTGTTCTCTACACATTTAAATTTTATAAATGGCATTACATTTCATTCTGAATCTTTTTCCCCCCACTCAGAATGGTTTTTAAGATCCATCCATGGCACTCACTATAGGTACATCTAATCCATTTTTCTCTCAGCTGCATAATAAATCCCAGTGTGCATCCACATTTTGCCTACCCCCCCCCTTTTTTTAAGAGAGAAGGAGGTAAGGAGGGAATGAGAGAAGCATCCATTTGTCCCACTTGTTTATGTATCTTTAGTTGCTTCTTGTATGTGCCCTGAACAGAGATCAAACCCTCCGCCCTGGCACAGCCGGACGAGCTCTCACCAACCGAGTTACCTGGCAAGGCCTTGCCTATCCTCTCCCAGACGTCACCAACTCCCCTCACCACAGGAACAGTGCTGCTTACGCGCCACAATGGCCGCACCAGGCTGCTCTCCCCCAGCAACACACATGCCTGCAGTCCCACAGCCTCACCCAGCCCCTGGCACGATGATCCTGCTTTTGGACTTCTGCCAGGCTAATGTAGTCTAAAGAGGTGTAGCTGTAACACGCGTCTTAAGTTCTCTCCTGTAATGCAAATGCAGGAGGCAGTTAAACAGCACGAGCAGAGCAGAGCCATGGGCCAGGTGCAGAGGGTCACCAGGGCGGAGAGCCGCAGGTGCCTAGCAACTCTACCAGCCCTTGCCTGGCCACTCCCTTAAGCATTCACTCCTGGAAGGTGACATCTAGGCTTCAGTTGTTTCAGCTCCAAGCCCAGAGAAGCAGCACCATATCAGGACCTGCTGCATTGCCTGACCCGCTGGCACCAACCACTCAGTGCAGACCCCGAGGAGACATGGGGGAAACATGCTCTATCGAGATCTTCCCGAGGCCTTCCGATCAAAGCTCTGTGAGGCAGCCAGCTCCCTCCCCCACCCCTGCTCTCCCCAGGGCATGCTCTTTCCTGGAGTGTGCCCTTGCGCCTCTCCTCCCTTTTTCCTTTCTTCTAAGCTCCAATG
The DNA here is from genome assembly GCA_004026665.1 of Murina feae. Taxonomy (NCBI): domain Eukaryota; kingdom Metazoa; phylum Chordata; class Mammalia; order Chiroptera; family Vespertilionidae; genus Murina; species Murina feae. Next base: position 2,945 of record PVJC01018938.1, on the reverse strand, counting down.
GCCCTTTTACTACGTCTCTCACTTTCTAAACTTCCCCTTAAGCTCCTTGGCTCTGAATTCTTTCAAGCCGAACTCTAGGACCGAGGTTGCTGAACCGTCCAGCGTAACGCGTGGCTAACGCCAGGTGCCCTTTTCCCACCGCCAACACAAGCTCCCACAGCCTGCCCCATCTATAGCTCGGATTTTCACAGAGGGCTCTGAGACCGCCTCTCCTGCTGCTCTCAAAGCCATGCTTGCTGGCTCTTTTATATTTTTTGTTCATTGTTATTATTGGTAACAGATCAGGTACATTAAAAGGAGGATGGTGGAAGTCTACAATTCTGTCTCATCATTGATGTTTCTATCTCTCCTCCCTTCCTCTCTGAAATCAATAAAAATTATATATATATATATTTGAAAAATAAAGTGGGCAATTTCTACTTAGAGGTCTGGACTGGTTATATCCGTTTTCTGGAGCCCCACTCAGAGGGGTTAGGTACTATTAGATATTTCCCCACAGAATATGTGAGAATTTTCTTTAGGATGGTAGGGGAAATCCCTTAACTCAGTGGTTCTCAACCTTCCTAATACTGCGTCCCTTCAATACAGTTCCTCATGTTGTGGTGACCCGCAACCATAAAATTATTTTCGTTGCTACTTCATAACTGTAATGTTGCTACTGTTATGAATCATAATGTAAATATCTGATATGCAGGATGTATTTAGGCGACCCCTGTGAAAGGGTCATTCAACCTCCAAAGGCGTCACAACCCACAGGTTGAGAACCACTGCCTTAACGCTTGATTCTGAGACAAAGGTGAGGCTGAGATGACAGGAGCCAGCTCTGGATCTAAGCAACACCATTGCTGTTGATAACCTGAAGAGAAGGCACCCATACCCATGGGCCTAACCGATGCTGGAGGATATGCCTCATCGGGCCTGGAACTGTCTGTGCGGAGATTTCAGCTCATGAAATCCAAGGAGACTTGGCTTCCATACCTCATGTCAGAAACAGAGCCCCAGGAAGATTAGGGCTACAGCGTTCTGCAGCACCGTGTCCCAGCCTGTGAGCAACAGGACTCGGGGAACCGGAGACCCACAGGTGCACCGCAGACCAGAGCCTAGCCCTGCTCCACCTGGGAGGGCTCAGCTGTCTGCACTGAGGGCAGGAGCCAAGGCCTTGGGCTGCCAAGGTCCACGTGCCTCTGAAAAACCAGTTCCAGGCTGGAGACATCAGGTTTTGTGCTGTTTACCACCAGAACCTTCTCTCCAAGCTAAACAGGCTTCACTACCAACGAGGGAGGCTGGGACTTGTTAGAATCATGGAACAGTGCCCAGAAGGTAGCAGGTGTTTCAAATGGTTTTGCCGAAGGAACTTCCTTTGTAGTGGTTCTCAACCTTCTGGCCCTTTAAATACAGTTCCTCATGTTGTGACCCAACCATAAAATTATTTTTGTTGCTACTTCATAACTGTAATTTTGCTGCTGTTATGAATCATAATGTAAATATCTGATATGCAGGATGTATTTAGGCAACCCCTGTGAAAGGGTCGTTCGACCACCAAAGGGGTTGCGACCCACAGGTTGAGAACTGCTGCTTTAGAGGCAGAGAAGATTCCTCCTGCATTCCTTGTGTGTTTCCTGTGGCATTAAAAGTTTTCATGAGTCAAATTCTCCCTCACTTGGATGAATCCAGAAAGCTCAGAGGCTGTGAACAGTTAGCAAAAGGTACGTGTAGGGGACTACCTCTGGAAGCACCGCCTTTTGTAAAATGGGGGATAAAAATATCTTGCCCACAGGGTTTCCGTGAGGATTAAATGAAATAATGCTTGTGAGGTCCCTCGCACATTCATGACCCATTACAGGAGCTCAGAGAACAGGAGTGCTTACGAGAAACAGAACTCCCTGTAACGGACCTGCCAGCCCTGCTGCACACACAGCTATCACATGGGGGAGCCTCTGGGAGGAGGGGCTGTGGCATTACATGCTCCGATCCCGTGTGACGGACACAGCTCACCATCTGGACTATCAGGACTATAAACTCTATTTAGAAGAACAAATGAATTCTTACTCCTTCGAATAAAACCAATAGACATGCTCCACCGCGCAGAAATGTTCTAGCAAAAGGCATCACATTCGGCCGAGCCCCTAAGCCCTGATGCTGAAGCAAGGCAAACCGCCTCTTCCTACTGACCTAAAAGCTAAGATTTAGTTTGCCACTAGTTAAAAAGCAGTCAGTTTTATTTGAACACAACAGGAAACCACTTATTTCAGCTCAGATCTATTTCTAATGGTCAGGAAAGTGCTAAGCCTTCAGTTCCTGTATATACAGATAATCATGGCGAATTTTGTGAAGTTACTGTAGTGCAATAGGTCTCGGAGTGCAGCCCCCAGCATCAGCACCAGCATCTCCAAAACCTACTGAATCAGCACCTCTGAGGTGCGGGGCCCAGCAATCTGCCTCTTGGGGGTGCTGATGGAGTCCCGCCCAGACCACCTTTGCCACTTCCTCCATCCTATAGCTGCAAGGGCCAGTTACCCTCTTCCCATGGGCAAGACCTCAGACACATCATATAAGGTGACCAGACGTCCCGATTTTTAACAATTTGTCCCGCGTCCTGCGGCGTTTTAAAAAAGTCCCGATTACTCTTTGAAATATTTTAAGTAATAAAAAAAAGAAAAAAGAAAAAGAAAGACACCGCCCCCTCCATCAATGGTGTACCGCTTTAAATCTGGTTACCTTAACATTAACCAGCCCCGTGGCTTCAACTGGGACTGATTCTGCCGAACAATTCATGTCTAGGGTTTCTCAGTGGATCAGGAGGAAGCTAGGCTGCAGTGGAAACCACACGCTTGCTCCTGGCTTCTCCCTGGACGCATCTGCTTTTCCCATGCTCCTCCCACAGCACACCCTCAGTCAATTGCACAAGAAGCCCCGTCTCAGATTCTGCTCTTAGGGAATGCAAT
>PVJC01018937.1:0-30790 GCA_004026665.1 Murina feae | reverse complement strand
AGTCAGCTGTGTCTACAGTGGGAGAACTTCTGTGCTGGAGACACCCTTATGGGGCAAGAGTTGTTTCAGTGGAGCTTTTATGCTCACTGCATCTGCCCCGAGTGTGTTCCTTGTGGATCTGTTTTGTTTAGGTTAGTCCCACTCTGGCCACTGGGTGGGGCTGGCTCCTGTATCTTTAAGGAGGTGTTGAGTTAGCCTTTGCCTTAGGCTACTCAGCCTTTTATATGCAAAAGCCTCTGACGAAGCTTGGGAGGGGCGGGGCCTCGGGGAGTTTGCAGGGTGGGGTGGAGCAAATAGCTATGGCCGCTTCTCAGCCCTGCGCTGAGAGACACCAGGTCTCTGTGTCCCACGGTAATTGCTGCAAGCAACGCTGAGAGAAACCTGCTTTGGATTTCCTCCTGGTGCCAGTCAGTCCCCCTTCTCCGGGTGTCTGGGTCCTCAGAAACTCGCCTGGAACTGGAGTTCAGAGCCACTGGGAACTTGTGGCTCTCTCCGTTTTGGAAAAGAACCGTGACCTCCGGCACCAGCCCTTTCCCCGAGCCCTGTGCGCACGCCTCCGTACCTCTGTACTTTGCTTCCGCCACTCCTCTGAGTCTCAGACTCTTTTCTAGTTGTAGGATTTTCACTTAGCCAGCCTTCCTGTGGGTGCGAGTGGTGTCCGTGTGTTCTTTTCGTGGTTTTTCTGAAATAGTTTTTCACGGCTGCATTTATGGAGTTTACCTTATGCCGCCATCTTGCTGTCCCATCATTGATGTTTCTATTTCTCCCTCTACCTTTCTGAAACCAATAAAAAAATAATTTTAAATAGCTCGAATTTTATTTCTGACAGAGTCTAATAAGAACTGTAAGGGGAACATAAAAGGAACATCCATCTATAATTTTGTCAAATTATTGCAAATTTCCCACCTGTGTAACTTGCTTTAATATTTTCAACACCTTTAGAAATATTCTCTAGGTATCTTCCACATAGTTTCTGGTCAACGACTGCATTTTAATTTTGCTACCATATTTTTCCATGTCTTCCAATGGTCTTTAATAGGATGAGACAATGTTTTATACAATGGCATGCGGTGTTTTATCTTTACCCTTAAATAGGAAATACCAAAGGAGGCATCCCAAGTATTTGTCATTAAATTTAATGAGATTTTTTAAGTTTTGGATCAGGTTTCCCATGACTTCAAAAGCAAAACAATGAAGCCCTAGCCCAAGCATGTCAAACTCAAAGGCTGACAAGGTCCAAATAAACAAGGTTTAAGTTCATGTGAGCTGCAAAAAAACCAAAAGCTTCAATCTTCATAGAAACATGGGTTTATTTTGATAGAGACATGCTGAATACAAAGGGCTAAAATGAATGAGTAATCGTTAACATAAAATAATAGAAAATTTTAATAAAAATTAATATTTTTCTTAAACATTAACTTACCAGACACTGAATAACTGCATAAATTAATAAGTGTAACACAAATAAACCTATTTTTTTTGTTGTTCTCCAAAAGCGAAATATTTCCTGTTGCACACACCAAACAAGTCAGTCCAAGACTAATGACGTGGCAACGGGCTGTTAAAATGTTCGCTGCAAGTATTAGTGGAGAGAAATGGTGTGCCTGCGTGCGTAAGGCAAGTAAAGGAAATGAATGCAACAACATGATAGTAATCAGTCATTAGCGAACGTTGTAGTTCATTATTAATAATTGCGTATTACAGGATATTATAAAAATTAAGTTACGAAAATTTTATTAAAACGTTTCTTACATAGTTATATTGTCTAGGCCACAAAATTATATACAGTTATATTGGCTGGGCCCAAAAGATATTCATTGTGGGCCACATGCAGCCTGCGGGCTGCGAGTTTGACATGCTTGCCCTAGCCGGTTTGGTTCAGTGGATAGAGTGTCAGACCACGGACTGAAAGGTCCCGAGTTCGATTCCGGTTAAGGGCACATACCTTGGTTGCAGGTTCCTCGGCCCTAGTCGGGGTGCATGCAGGGGGCAACCAATTGATGTGTCTCTCTTATATCGACGGTTTTCTCTGTCTCTCCCTCTCCCTTCCACTCTCTCTTAAAAATCAATGGAAAAATATCCTCGGTAAGGATGAACAGCAGCAGCAGCAACAACAACAACAATAATAACAACAACAACAACAACAACAACAAAAACAATGAAAAAGTACAGGGTTTGGGATTAGAGCCTCATCATAATCATATCTACAACAGGCCTATTTTGAAGTACACTCATCTCCTAGGTTCCAGGGGTGAGAACTTCAACATATCTCTTGGGGGACATAGTTCAGCCTATCACAGAGCTCTAAACAATTGCTGGAGGAATGATTGCAGGCCTCCCAGCAGCAACATCCTATGTGCCTATACGTGAGATGGACTATATAAAATGCTACCAAAGCAGGAAGCTCCCACGTAAGAGCACAGTGGTTACACCCTGTGGCCATGGGTGTGGACAATGTTGACTAGAGATGTTCTGGCCGCTGGCTCTGCCTTCAGGTTTGCCTTCCTTTGGACCCAACAGACTGGGTTTGGGCTACTGTTAATCAAAATGTGCAATTTCGGCCCCTAGCCATAGAGTGCTCTGTTCTAGGGTATTCTTGCCACCTGCAGAAATAATTGATGTTTATAATAAGAGCCCACTGCCCAGTCAGGGAGTATCTTCTGAATCATCAAGGAACAACTAGCTTATCTTCTCAAGAGTGTTCCAGTTAGGTTCATGTGAGAGATTTCTTTGAAATTCACAATCTCAGAGTAAGTCCCTTAAAAGCAGAGGCTGAGCCCTGGCCGATTTGGCTCAGTGGATAGAGTGTCAGCCTGCGGACTATAGGGTCCCGGGTTCAATTCTGGTCAAGGGCACGTACCACAGTTGCAGGCTCGAAGGGCACGTACAGGAGGCAACCAGTCAATGTGTCTCTCACATCGATGTTTCTCTCTGTATGTCTCTCCCCTTCCCTTCCACTCTCTCTAAAAACCAATGGAAAAATATCCTCAAGTGAGGATTAACAACAACAACAAAAAAGCAAAGGCTGAGACAGGATTTGGGTGCACTTTTGTGTGTGTGTGTGTGTGTGTGTGTGTGTGTATGTGTGTGTGAGTGTGAGTGTGAGTGACTATCAAGAGGAGGGAAGTGAGAGAAGCAGAAGAGGGCAGAGGAAGAAACTGAATGAAGATGTGGGCACAGCTGGAGACTAGCATCAGCCTGGTTGACAGGAAGCACTGAAGCGCGAACTGCACCACCTGATTGATCCTACCTTAGGCAAGGGGCTGCCCTCTTTACCCCCATAGCAGTCAGTCATTAGCTGTGGGCTGCCTGAGGAGAGAGGGCATCACTTCCCAGCAAGGAAGCTCCTGGACAAGGAAAATTCTGCACAGACGGGGGCAACTCTGACCCATTAGCCACTAATACTCAGAGGCTTAGGATGGGTACATGGCTGATAAAGGGGAGCTGGCATTCTGCAGTGGGTGAAGGGTGATGGGAGAGAGAGGAGGTGTGCCTGCTGTAGTCACTGCTATGGGCTGCACCGTGTCTACCCAACCATCACCAAATTCACATGTTGAAGTCTGAAACCCCCATACCTCAGAATATGACTACTTGACAGAGTCGTTAAAGAAGTAATTAAGGTTAAATGAGATCACTGGGTGAGGTTTAATCCAGTACAACTGGTGTCCTTATAAGAGGAGATTAGGACACAAATACAAGGGAAGGCCATGTGAAGACACTGGGAGAAGATGGCCACCTACAAGCCAAGGAGAGAAGCCTTGGAATAAATCAACCCTGCTGACACCTTGATCTTGAACTTCTAGCCTCCAGGAGGGAGAGAAAATACATTTCTGTTGTTCAAGCCACCCAGTCTGTTGTACTTATGGCAACTGATAGTCTAATATGACACTCTTAATAGTCTTCACCTATATTCATTAGCTCTCCCAAAGCCAGGATGCTTGGTTAGCCTGGAAACTTCATCTTACTATCCTGCTAGAAAACTTTGACTATAGTGTTTTATTATCCCCAATGTCCAGAGACCACTAATAAAAACAAGTCCAATCGGTGGAAACATGCTTACATCCGGGCATCTCATTAGTATATTTCACACGCTCATATGGGGTGGTTTATACAGTCGGGAAGCAGACTTTGTTTTGCTAAGAATTATAAATGTGAGAGTTCCTGCATTAGGTGGTTAGAATAACAGTGGGAGAGAAAAGCTATTAGACAAGGCGTGCTTATTATCTTTTGTTTATGAAACATCTTCACTCTGTAATGGTGTCCAGGGATATTAAAGTGTCTGATGGGGGAAAAAAAGACTTTATAACAACACAGTTACTCAGAGTTTCGGAGATGGTTGAATTACAATGAAGTACTCAAATAGTTATTGATTTCTGCTATGTTGTGTGAGGAAAAATATATATTGCTCTAATTTCATCTTCTTCTAAATAATTGGCAATGAGTTGCCGTTTGGTAAGGAACTGCTTGCTGTAGGTTTGGGTACAGGTCACTGTTCATGGAAATAAAGCTAATTCCTAAATACCCTTTTCATAATGGGAACTAAAGAGTGAGAAGACTGAAATTCCCATACGTATCACTTCAATTTCCTTCCTCTCCCTTCCCCAGACCCTTAAATCAAATAGCAATGTTGGCTCCCAGAGTTTCTTCCATGTTTGTGTCCTCTGTCTGTGGACTGGTGGAAATACCTATGAAGAGGTGAGCTGGCAGGCTCCAGAGGAGACAGGCGAGAAAGGGGAGATGTGTATCACACACTAGTTAATTTCATGCTCATCTCAGCCTAAGTCTCAGCTTCCAGCTTGATCAGTCAAGAGGCTCAATGACTCTGGCATTCAGCCCTCAGAAGCATCAGTAACAGTCTCCCTACTCTTTCCTACTGTTCATGGGTTCTTTCTGAAGCTCTCTATCTGAGCAGCTGCTCACTGTTACCCCGATGTAACCCCTACAACTGCTCAGAACCATCTCCCTTCACTCAGTGGGAATATGAGAGACCATTTTGCTCCTCAGGGGACATCTGACAGTGTATGGAGCCATTATCAGCAGTCACTACAGTGGTGTGGTATGATTTATTACTAGTAACCAGTGTACAGAGGGCAGGGGTGCTGCTAAATACAATGTACAGGACAGCCCCCCATACACAAAACAAAGAATTATCTGGACCAAAATGTCAATAGAGCTGAAGATGAAAAACCCTGTTTTAATTGTTCTTCATGGGAAACTCCCTGCTCCTGCATTTTATCCCACCTTGACCTACATTCGCCTATGCATCGGTCTATAAACACTCTCCAAGCACCTTATCTGTGCTTGAAACGACACCATTTGCTTTTAAACACACGTCAGACACAATGGTAAAGTTTTAAACTGCAGATTGGTCACTAATGAAAGCACTAATTCAGAGAATAGATTTCACTTGTCGATATGGAGGCACTGTTGTGTGTGATGGTTGGGCCGGGCTAGTGGATGGCTGCTCACCATGGTGTTGGCTGGGAAACCTCATGCACTGCAGAGAGCGCATGTCTGCCAGATGGCTGGCTGTTGCCTGGGACAATAAAGGCTCCTCTTTCAGAGCCTGTGTTGCTTATGCTTCAGGGAGCTCATTCACACTTAGTGGTGGCTGTAGGGTTCCCAAGAGCACCATGAGAGGGAGAGCTTCATTGTGCAAGCACTTTCCAAGGCTGTTTGCAATGCGAGTCATATGGCCAAGCCCAATTTCAGGAGCTTCTCTGAGAAATAAGCTCCACCTCTTGCTGGGAGGAGCTACAGAGTCACGTTGCCAAGGGGCAGGCTCCAAGGAGGGGAAAAAAATTGGAGCTATTTTTTAAAAATATTTTTTTATTGCCCTAATTGATTTGGCTCGGTGGATAGAGCATCGGCCTGTAGACTGAAGGGTCCCAGATTCGATTCTGCACAAGAGCATACACCTTGGTTGTGGGCACATCCCCAGTAGGGGGTGTGCAGGAGGCAGCTGATTGATGTTTCTCTCTCATCCATGTTTCTAACTCTCTATCCCTCTCCCCTCCTCTCTGTAAAAAAATCAATAAAATATATTTTAAAATATTTTTTTTATTGATTTCAGAGAGGAGAGAAGACAGAAATAGAAACATCAATGATGAGAGAAAATCACTGATTGGCTGCCTAATGCACTCCCCACACCGGGGATCAAGCCAGCAATCTGGGCATGTGCCCTGACAAGGAATCAAACTGTGACTTCCTGGTTCACAGGTTGATGCTCAACCACTGAACCACACTAGCCAGGCTGGCGCTGTTTTTGCAATCAATCCAGAGAGTGACTCATTAATCTTCTTTCTGCTTCCTCTTCAAAACTAAATACTGGATTATTCCCAATGGTTTGGTTAAAAACCATTTCTCACTTTCTTTTTTAAAAATATATTTTATTGATTTTTTACAGAGAGGAAGGGAGAGGGATACAGAGCTAGAAACATCGATGAGAGAGAAATATCGATCAGCTGACTCCTGCACACTCCCTACTAGGGATGTGCCTGCAACCAAGGTACATGCCCTTGAGCAGGGAATCGAACCTGGGACCCTTCAGTCTGCAGACCGACGCTCTATCCACTGAGCCAAACTGGTTTGGGCCTATTTCTCACTTTCACCTTACTTATACCTCACCCCAATCCCATGTGGGTCAACAAGTAAGTTTGGGGGTTTTTGTGTATTTTTTTGTTTTGTTTTATATTTTATTGATTTTAGAGAGGAAGGGAGATAGAGAGATAGAAACATCAATGATGAGAGAGAATCATTGATTGTCTGCCTCCTGCACACCCCCTACTGGGGATCGAGCCCACAACCCAGGCATGTGCCCTTGGCTGGAATCGAACCTGGGCCTCTTCAGTCTGCAGGCCAATGCTCTATCCATTGAGCCAAACCAGCTAGGGCAAGTTTGGGTTTTTGTTCTTGTTTTACTTTGTGAATGTAAAACTTGAGGCTATTAAGATAGGTATAAGCCCAAGGCCGAGAGCTAGTAAGTGACAGAAGTAGTCCTTAATAATGATCATCATGTGTGAGTGATGACCAGCTGTCAGGTACTGGGCTATGAACTTTCTTAATTCTCAAAACAACCCTCTCATGGAAACTATTTTACAGATGGGTAAGGCGAATCTCAGAGAGGTTAACTAACTTTCTCTAAGTCACACAGCACACAGGCTGAGACTCTAACCCTAGGACTCAAATCCAGATTTTCCTGATTCCAAGAAGCCTCTCAATGTAACAAGGTTGTTGTAAAAGCAGGCTGAGCTCTTGCTGGAGCAGTAGGTGGCCCCACCTTTGTGATTAGGTAGGACAATGCTGTACTTAGCTGCGGCCACCTCTAAACTGAAAGCAATTTTCTCCACCATCTAAGCTGATACACAGGATAACGAAGAGCACTGTCCACCACAACCAGGGCCAGGGATGTGTTCCGACAGGACCTACAGAGCAACACTGCCGTTGCTTCATGGGGATGGAGGCGCAGGGTGAGGAGCCTAGGTCTCGGGTCTGCTGGCCTTTTCTATCTTTTTAAATATATTTTTATTGATTTCAGAGAGGAGGGGAGAGAGATAGAGACATCAATGACAAGAGAGAATCACTGATCAGCTGCCTCCTGCACACGCCCTCTTGGGGACCGAGCCTGCAATCCGGGCATGCGCCCTGATCTGGAATCAAGCCGTGACCTCCCGGTTCCTAGGTCCATGCTCAAACACTGAGCCACACTGGCCAGACTCTGCTGACCTTTTAAGAACAGATCAGCCTTTGACCGGCACGAATCTTAGGTGAAATATGCAGTAGGAATGATCAGCTGCAGCTGGGGTTGAAGGAGAAGCAGCTGGGAGAAGGAGTTGTTTTGCTATCCATGTCAACACTCATAGAAACAGTAGGAAAGAGAATATTCTTTTTCTCAATATAGTTTCCTATTTACAAAAAGAATATGACCGATGTAAACACTGTGAAAATAGTCTTTCCAAAAATTCCAGTCACCCCTGCTTCCAACATACCTGTCATGAATATGCTCATGTCTGCAATCCCTGTGTTTTTGTACATGATTTATGTGTGTGTGTAATTTATATGTATGTATAATACAAGCATGTGTCATGTGTATGGGAGTAATTTACAAAGGAACTTATATCGGCCTATATAATTGATCAAAATAAGCACTTCCTTTCTCTTTGCAGTCTGCAATCTACAGTCAGTGTTTACCCCTCCGGTCAGTCAATATTCTCTAGAGCATGACTGTAAGAGCTGTGACATAACCCATCATGTTGTCATACCTTGGTCATCTAGCTGGGTCCCAGGTTGGGTGTGTAGGTGGACAGACTCGCAGGGTGAGGGTGGTGGGGGTGGAGGGGGCGTTCCCCTTATCATTAAGAAAAAGTTGGTCTGGGTGGCCAAATGGAGATGAGGACTAAGGCGGAAGGCAAAGTCCCTCTGTTTCTGCTCCCTTCCCACACCTTCTCCTTCAGCGGGCACAGGGCCCCACTGTCCTTGAATTAACTAGAGATGCTCGGGGGAACAGAGAGAATGGCCGCACACTACAGCTCCCAAGGCCCCCGGAGTGTGATGTTGTGTGGGATTGTGGAACGCATTATTTATTTTTATTTTTATTTTGTTAATCCTCACCCGAGGATATTTTTTCCATTGCTTTTCAGATAGAGAGTAGAGGGAAAGGAAGGAGGGAGGGAGATAGAAGGAGGGTAGGAGAGAAAGAGAGAGAAGAGAAACATCAGTGTGAGAGAGGCACATCTATTGGTTTCCTCTTGCATGCACTCCAACCAGGGCTTACGCAAACTGCAACCCAGGTACATGCCCTTGACCTGAAATCGAACACTCAACCCCTCAGTGTGTGTGTGTGGGGGGGGGGGGCTGTGGGAGGGAAACCAACACTCTAATCATTGAGTCACACCAGCTAGGGCTGCATTATTTATTTTCAAATCTGCATCACCTCCAAGCAGGCAGTTCAGCGTTTCCACCGTCTGCCCATGCTGCTAATCTAGTTACAGACAGGGAGACTCATATTTGTATCCTAGTCAAGAAAAGTATAACTTCAAGTGTACACTTGAGGCTACTGGAAATCTGGGGCTATATGCCAATTTTTAAAATAATCAGATCTAGAGTTCTCATCCTTTCTCTTTTAGGGAATTTCCAGGAAGAAGGGACACTATTTTCTTGTACAATCTGTCTGTATCTCTACTTGTCATTCCTGTGGCCAACAGAGTGTCTCACCCCGAACGCTCTGTGAATGAACCACGCTTTCCAGCTGTGGCTGTAAGCCTTCTTAATATACCGTGAACTCACTTTACCCCATAGTATCAGAAGGAATGAGGAAAACACATTTCAACTGCTTGCACTTGGGGCAGAGCTCAGATTCAGAGAAGCAAGCACAAGGTGCAGGGTGAGGCCGGTTGTTTTGTTTAGCCAAGCGTCTTGGTAGGTGGGGTTGATAGAGAAGGTAGAGATGACAGTGGGCAAAGCTTAGGTGAGAAAGATGAGTAAAGACCACTCTGCAGAATAATCTGACAGTTGCCCGCAGCGCCTGGAAAAGAAGCAGTGGAGGTTATGGAAGAGGAAGTGAGACACAAGGGGTTCTAGCAAAATGATGGAAGAAAGAGTTCATAGATGGGACCTGACAACACACTGCAGATATGTCAGTTTTTTCTAAACTCACTTTCCTACTGAGTGCGTCCAGTAACTCATATGGCAACTTCGTGCATTCTCTATACCCAGTCTACATGTATCCACACTGGGTACAACTCCTTGTTGGATGTAGGACCAGGTAAGCAGAGCTGTTTTCCACGTCGGCCCCATCACAGCTTCCTTGTGTAACAGACAATCTCTGCCAGAGTATCTGGCAGGCTGAGCCACATGAGCCAGGCGTTAATAAATGAAAGCCGGCCAATTAGCTCCACGCTGTCTGCATGAGTTCATGCAAGAGATCTGCCACCCCCAGCACAGATTTTCTGCAGGAGCTACGTTGGCTAGTACAAGCTGGCTGTTTAACAGAACAGAATACTAGCCCACCTGGCATGGCTTAGTGGTTGCGCATCAAGCAATGAACCAGGAGGTCACAGTTCGATTCCTGGTCAGGGCACATGCCCAGGTTGTAGGCTCGATCCCCAGTGTGGGGCGTGCAGGAGGCAGCCAATCAATGATTCTCTCTCATCATTGATGTTTCTATCTCTCTTCACCTTCCTCTCCAAAATCAATAAAAATATATACTTGAATGAAATATTTTAAAGATGGAACTATCATGAAAATTCTTTTGCTATTGTTGGTAAGTTATGGAAATTAGGCAACAATGGCATCCTTTGTGTCATGCTTAGAGACAGCCTGCATGCCGAACCAGTCACTGCCTCAGATCCAGGGGCCCCTGTCTTCCCCAAAAGCTATTGTAGCAGATTATGTCAGTGCCCCACCCATATCCCCTCATTCCTGTGCACGATGTCTTTCTATAGCTTGCCACTCACTGCTTAAGAGCTACCTCTGGCTGAAGAAGCGTTCTCTGGCCCAATGGGTAGGGTGCGTTGGATCATTGGATGCCCCCAGCAGCTCTCCTCAACCGGTGGCCAAGCAGGTGGGAGGAATTTCGTCACTTCTTGGTAATGATGACTCTGAGAAATGTGCTTTTCATAGTCTCCCAAGTTTCTTCAAGGAGATTAAGCCCCAGTTGCCCCCAGAAACAACCTGGTCATTAATACACACTTCTTTGTCCCACCTCTTCACAGCATTGCAGGTTTGTCCTGAACTCACTTCCAAATAAACTTCTTTTTCTCAGGGTCTGCTTCTAGAGAAACCCAACCAAACCAAAGCAGCATTTAAAGGACTTAGTGGAGGAACCAAGATGGTGGCATGAGGCATATACCTAAATGCACAGCCCCCACAACTACATTATAAAAATACAGCTATAAAGATAAATGGCCATCCTCCAGAACCAAGGGAGGGGAAGCTTTACAACTAGAAGGCAAGAGAAGGAGTGCATTGAGACTGAATAGAAGTTCCTGGAGCCAAAACTGAGAGGTACAGACACGTGCAAAATGGAGGTGGCGCGGGTGAAAGGGTGGCAGCGGCAGCACCTGGGTCTGCAGCTCAGAAGGAGTTTATAAACTCTGGGGTTACACTGAATGAGATGCAGGCTGTCGGGCAACAGGGCAGAAGACCAGTGGCGTCCTAGTGGAGCTGTTCACAGCGATCACTGACGTGGGGACTCGGGGCACGCAGACGTCAAATCCTGGAGAAACTGCAGCTGGGACAGAACTCCAAAAGTTCCAAACCCCAAACAATGAGGAGAAAAGCCTGCAGGTCATTTCCTCCCAGTGATACCTCCCAGTGATAACTACAACAAGACTGTGCCCAGCCTTCAGAGGCGTACAACAAGAGTGTCCACCCCAGGTGATTGGGGAGGCTGAATCACTGGGCCCTATAGGACACGTAGCACAGAAAGCCACTCTATCAACTCAGGGAAACAGCCAAAATGCAGAGACAAAGAAACAGATCACAAATGACAGAAATGGAGGAAAGCAAACTACTGGATATAGAGTTCAGAACTACGCTTTTAAGGTTTTTCAAGAATTTTCTAGAATCTGCCGATAAACTTAGTAATATTATACAGAGATCCAACTGCAGACTAGAGGTTTGCAATAATCAAGTCAAAGATTTGAAACATGAAAAAGCAAAGAGCACCCAATTGGAAGAGAAAAAAGAAAAAAGAATCCAGAAGTGTGAAGATAGTGTAAGGAGCATCTGGGACAACTTTAAGTGTATCAACATCAGAATTATAGGGGTACCAGAAGAAGAGAGAGAGCAAGAGATTGAAAACCTATTTGAAGAAATAATGACAGAAAACTTCCCCTACCTGGTGAAAGAAATAGACTTACAAGTCCAGGAAGCACAGAGGATCCCAAACAAAAGGAACCCAAGAACGACCACACCTAGACACAACATAATTAAAATGCCAAGGGCAAAGACAAAGACAGAATATTAAAAGCAGCAAGAGAAAAACAGTTAGTTACCTACAAGGGAGTACCCATATGACTGTCAGCTGATTTCTCAACAGAAACCATGCAGGCCAGAAGGGAGTGGCAAGAAATATTCAAAGTGATGAATAGCAAGAACCTACAACCAAGATTACTCTACCCAGCAAGGCTATCGTGTAAAATTGATGGTCAGAGAAAGAGCTTCACAGACAAGAAAAAGTTAAAGGAGTACATCACTACCAAACCAGGATTATTTGAAATGCTGAAGGGCATTTTTTAAGAAGAGGAAGAAGAAGAAAAAGGTAAAAATAAAAAATATGAACAACAAAGTGACAACAAATACATATCTATCAACAAGTGAATATAACAAGTCAATAGAAATATCTGATGAACATGGGGGGGGGAATTAAGAGATCAACTGAAAGACTTGCATGCATGCATATGAGCATAATCAATGGACACAAGAAACTGGGGGGTAGGGGAGGAGGGGGAAGGGCAAGAGGAAAAAATGGAGACCTATCTATCACTGTTGTAATACTTTAAGCAATAAAAAAATAAAAATAAAAATAAAAAATAAATAAAATAAAATTGCTGGATAAAAAAAAGAAATATCTGATGAACAGAATAAACTGGTGAATAGAATATAAGTAAGGGCATAGAAAGGGAATGGACTGACAATTCTCAGGGGGAAGGGGACATGAGAGGTATGGGAAGAGACTGGACAAAAATCTTACATCTATGGATGAAGACAGTGGTGGGGGTAAGGGCATGGGGTGGGGGGGGGCCAGGTGGAGGGGAGCTATGGGGGTTAAAAAAAGGAACATCTGTAATAATCTGAAAAATAAAGATTTAATTTTTAAAAATAATAATAAAATAAAGGACTTAGTTACGTTGATTTTTCCTTCAAGTCTAGTTCTTCAGACTCCAGTGCAGATAGGAAGCAGTTTTCACAGAGGAATTTAACATATGCAAATGACATTCAAATCAATCCCACTCAGTGGGCAGACTAAGAACTATTGTTATTTCTACAAACCTAATTATGCTGACGCCCACCAAGTGCCAGAAAAAGAGAGACTGTCAAAACAAAGATAACAGCAACAAATGCAGCAAGGCAAGCAGCACAGCCCTGGCCAGCGCTGCCAGCTCCCAGATGAATAAGACTTTGCTGAGAAGTTCCGATTTCCAAAATGGGGAGAGGGAAATAGGGAGATGTTTCCTCTCCGAAGCACCCAGTTACGTTCCCACTCCCTGGAATCTCTCCATATCTCCTAACAACCCCTGTCCTATACTAAGTAATGAGATTCCTACAAGGAAACAATGGCACCCTATCCACCTGTTGGGCAATGCTCACATCTAAGACTCATTCTTGATTCCTCTTTCCCTCACACCCCATATCCAGTTCATCAGCAAACTCCAATGCTCCTACTTCTAAAATATATCCCAAGGATCCCATGCCTCTCCCTGGCAGCCCACTCAGCTCATCCAAGCTGCCATCAGCACCCACACATGGATGCTGCAGTTTGGGTAATTCGTGTCTTTCTAGAAATTCGTTCATTTCATTCATCCACATGGAATTGATTTTCTTGGTACAGTATGAGATAGGTTTTTCACATTGATATTCAATTAATGCTGCACATATATTGAAAAGACTAACCTTTCCCCCACTGTAATATCACCTTTATCATAAATCAGGTGACCAGACAAGGCAGGTCTGTTTCCCCACTCTTAATGCTTTCACTTTGTTTACCAGTTTCAAGATTACTTCCTGCATTGCTAGTTCGTTCTTCTTTCTGCAACTGGTGTTTAATATCAATGGTACAGTTTACTTAGAAAAAGCAGGATAAATGCTTGATTCTTTCTCTCTGTTTACTAGTTTTAGAAATAGACATGGCTTACTAGCTTCCTCCAATGGTGATCAATTGAGTTTTTAAGTATCATTATGAATTCATGTATTTAAATGTAATTGATATGCTGCAATCAACTGCAATTATTATCTTTATTGATGTTCAAAACGGTCCCATCTTGGGGAGCCTCTTTTTGGCTCTGAGGTATTTCGATATGATCCTACTGTTTTTGTAACCCTCTTGCTCTCATGTGTTTGCAACAGTAGATAACAAACAGGTAGAAAGCCCTTGGTCAGATGAAAATTCCACAAGGTTGACTGGTGACTATGAGAATTCAGTGTAGGCAGCTGCTTATGGACAACAGATATGCCCAGGGCAGGGAAGGCCAAAGTCAAGAACAACTCCACACCCCCAATGGGACCATCTCAGGGGTGATAAAAAGGGGTCAGGAGACACCAGAAGTAATAGCTAGTATTTATGAAATTTTACTTTGTTCCAGAAGCTCATCTATGTTGTTTACATGTACCAACTCATTCAATCTTCCCAACAATATCACAGGGTGTGGACACTGCTGTCATCCTCACTTTACAGATAAGGAAACAAACCCAGAGAGGCTAAACCACTTGCCCAAAGCCACAAGGCCACAAGGCCACACAGCCAGTAATGAGAGTAGGAGTTGAACTCAGCTGCTCTTCCAATCAGAATGGAAAGAAGACGAACCATTCCTCCTTCCTGAATGTGTGAAGGATGACTGTGGAGGACGATTCCAGCATCAGGTGGGAATCGGGACAATGCCGTGAAATAAATGCTCAGCAGCATCTCAGTATGCCTTTTAGTTCCAACTTCAGTGCACAAGGGAAATAAACGCAGTCGCAGTTATAACTTCCATCCCTCTTTTCCTTCAGTGTCCAGCCCTGGCCCTGCCTTGGAGCCAGCACTTTTTCCTGCATCCCCCAGAAATTCACCTCTCTGACCAAGGTGACAATATGACAAAAGTCTCTAGTGAGTGATTAGTAGGTGCTAGGTGCTGGACAAGTACTTCGCATATGTTTTCAATTATCTTCATTTTGTAGAAGAGGAAGCTGAGGGGCTGTTTTGTTCAAGGTCACAAAGCCAATGAGTGTTGGGTCAGGATTCCATCCAGAAGCAGCTCCAAACCCCGCACTTGTGACTCACTGCTGCCCTCTGCTGGGCATGTGGCAGCACTGCCCGGTTGCGCTGGGCACAACTTTTGTTTCCTAGGCCTCCAGTTCTTGCTGGATGAGTGAATCCATGGTGGGGTGAGTGGGAGGAAGCAGGTGGAGGGAGTTCTGGTCTAAAGGCCACTGCAGAGCCTCTCAGATTGCACTAGTCAAAATCACATTGATACAGAATTTTTGGACTGGAACCCGGATTCTTTGTCCACCGGAATGGAAGAATGAATCCACAGACAGACAGTGGTGTAGCAAAGGTGGAGTTTTATTGAAGAACAAGCACAGACTCCCACTTGGGGAGAGGGAAAGAGTCCCACAGAAGGGACTCCCATGTGAGGAGGGCAAAGGGCCCACTGAGTTCCTTTCCCTAGGGCTTATAAAGGCTGCAGATCCTGATGCCTTGATATCCCCTCTGATTAGTCACCATCCCTTGGACTGGTTACTATAGTAACTCCTGGGCTCAAAGGTTGAACCTCACAGGGTACATGAGGTTCTGTCCCCATCCTTCCTTATTGTTTTTCTATTCCCTTCTGGCTTTCTTCCTCTCCTTCTGGATGAAGGGCTTCCTTCTCTTTATTCTGTAAATATAGACCTTTTGCTGTTCCCAGCTTCCTCATTCTATGGAAATGTACCTGTTGCAGCTTTCCAGCTCCCCTGTTCTATGGAAATATACCTTCTGCTGCTCAGCAGCCCTGTGCTTCCTCCATGGTCCCCCTAATTTCCAAAATTTCTAGTATTTCCTAAACCTGTCCTATTTTACCCCTAAAGTTCCTGTTTCAATATGTATTATTTTTCTACAAAAAACATTATTAGTATAATTGGTGAAACTTAAGTTACTTAACAGCAAAGGGGCATCAAGTATACAACTTTCAAACAATTTAGAAAAAAATGTGTGTGTGCAGAAACAGATAATAATTAAATAAATGTAGTAAAATGTTAACATGTGACGATTTCTATGATGTAGGGAATTCTTTATTCTTTCTTACTTCTTACAACTTTTCTGTAAGTCTGAAACTATTCCAGATAAAAAGGTAAATACCAGTAATTGTACCTTCAGGAAGCCACCCACCACGGCGCTCCTGGGATTTTCTCTGGTAACCAATGGAGTCCATAGGAGATTGTGAATTGATTCTCCCCAGCTCCTCTCCTTGGCTCCTCTTCATGATGAAAATCACGATAGCCAGGATAGATAGGAAGCACAGGGACCCTGGAGACACAGGAAGGAGCTACCTCTTGGGGTCTTCAGCTCCCTGAAGGGCCTGTGGGTGCCCCCTCCAAGGCACACACATAGTCGTAACTACAAGCAATGGTAGGGCACCCCAAAAGGGTAAGCCTGGGTGTGCCCAGACACTGGTCCGCATAGTGAAGGGCTAGAGGGCATTTCCTATGAGGAAAAGAGAGTAAGATGGGGAGCCTGGGAGAAGGCTAGGTGACCAGGGAGGAGCTAGTTGGGGTCACATGAGAAACATCACATTTGTCAGGCAAAGAGGAACAGACTCAGTCTGTGGTGCAAGACGACAGATGAGCACCGCATGGAGGTGCCGGAGGCACACGTCATTCTATACCGTGGCTCCCGGTGTGGAACATCTTTCCCATGATTACAACGGAAGGCTCACCCAGGACAACCTGAGCTCCCCCCGGGGACCCTCTAGCAAAGGGCGCGGCCCACTTGTGCGGGTGGGGGTGTCTGAGAGGAGATAGACTCACTGCAGTGAGTTTCAACTACCCGTTCTCAAACTTGGCTCCCATTGGAATCATCCAGGAAGTTTTCTAAAAATAGTTACTGTTAAAAGTATTACACATGCTCCCTTTTTTCTTCCTTGACCCCCTTCCAGTCCACCCCAAATCCCAGACTTTCCCAGAATTTTTTAACACACCAATGCCTGACTGCTACTCCCATAGATTCTGATGTGGCTGGCCTGGGCTACTGCCTGGCCATTGAGGTTCTCATTGTAAGTTCCTCGGGTGATTCTAATGTGCAGCTAAGTTTGATTATATTGACTTGGTATGCCTCCATTTAAGAATCTTTGAATCTCAGAGAAATCAAGGCCACATGGACAAGATCAGGGGGGCCCATCTTTGCTGCAAGAGTAATTTCAATTGCCTTGATCAAGTGGATTTACCCTGAATGTAGTCTTCGTCTGATGGACATCTGACCCTAAAAACGTGCTGAGATTTCTTATTAATATTGAAAAAAGACATTAAGGGAAGCAGCCCACTGTGTTAATCCAGCCCACTGTTGAGAGCTCCCTGGATTTTTGTTGATTTGGGGAACTAGCCATATCCTTTGGTAAATATGGGGAGGTGATGGTTTTTTACTGTCCTGACCAGGCCACTGGTCCATTCTCTGGGGCTTTCCCTGTCCTCTGAATAACCAAATATAGACATCACTCTTGCTTTGTTTCCCTACCTCACGAGACCAAAAAGGCAAACAATCTGGAGGTCCATGCATTAGCCTGGCAGGGCTGGCCAATGGCCCGTAGGACTTCAGACTCAGGGCTCCTCCAGCCACTACCAGGACCCAGAGCCTCGCCAGGAAAGCCAGGCCCTGGGGGCGGGGGGGACACGGACACATGGGTGGGGCTGCTGTGGTGTGACTGAAGGTGAGCAGGAGTTAGGCAGCCTGAGGGGAACCGGGGAGGGCGGGAGAGAAAGGAAAAGGGCAGAGGAAGCAGCACGTGTGATGGCCAGACCAGAGCACCTGGAACAAAGAAGGGACACGCACCAATGTGTCTGTGAGGGCACCCCGAGCATGGGGGTCGGATGGGTCGGCCTGGGGGACTTCGTGCACAAGGCTGGACTTGGACAAGGCCATGGGAAGGCATCTAGTGGAGAAAGCTTGCCCAGCTGTAGAGTACGGAGTGGAGTAGCAGACGTGGCTGGGCTGGCTGTCAGAATAAAGGTGGGAGGGGCAGGCCTGGCTACGGATGAGCTCACTCCTAGTGATGGGCTTGCGAACAGACTCGTGGTGGGGTAAAGTACACTGAGTGGGGCAGGTTTAGGTAAAGGTCCGGGTTTGGATTTGCTTATGCAAAGCCCACATGAAGAGGCCTTGTAGGTACATGTGAATTGGGAACTTGGACCTGAAATCATGGGTGAGGTAATTGGAGCCCCGAGAGTGGGTAAGAACAGCCAAGAGAGAGTTCCATGGGGGCAGAGAGCCACCACCAAAGGGCCAGGAGGGGGAAGACGCTCAGAAAGGTGGCTGCGGAGCAACCACGGAGCAGGAGGAAAGCCAGGAGAGCAGGAGACCAAGGACCAGGGCAGAGCGCATCTCCAATGACTGCAGCACCCTGGGAAGGGACGCTGGTTCCACACAACCGACCCCCCCATCTCCCGCCAAGTAAGCACTCCCCCCTTAGGAAGCACACGGGATCTAGAATTTAATAGATGTTTATTTGTGTAACTGGAACATTCAGGTGTATAAATAAGGTACTTTCCAATGTACAGTCCATCATGTTCTGACACTGCGGTGGGGAAGAGTCTACATGTATTGTCCAACACTGATCAGAGGGTGCAGAGACGACAGGTGTGGCACAAGCACATGGATCTAGGGAAACGCCACATCAGGTAAAGGGTGCAGCAGCTAGAAAATGCTCTAAACTCCCTTTCTGGCCTGGTGCTCCTTAGCACAGAGCCAGCAGACCCAGGACAGGAACCTAACGGAGGTGAGACGTAAGCATCCCCGCAGTCAAGGTCAGAGCCAGCAAGCGATGCAGATGGTATCAGCAAACACCATTTCACTTGGGACAGAATCAGCAGAAGGCTTAACCCAGCAGGCCCTCTGAGCTCTGCGTCTAGGGAAGGCTGCAAAGGGCTCGGTCCTGCCCAGTGCGGGGAGTCCCCTGCAGGGGCCCTGTCAAGGGGCCTCTGTCCCAGTTGGGAGCCTGTTTCTCAGATAAAAAACCGCCTGGGTCTGAGGGAGCAAGCGCCAGCCCAGAAGGACGAGGGCAAGCCCATGCTCAGCCCCTCCCAGCGGCTGCTTACTAACCACCGCAACACGTTCTCCTGATTCCTGCATAACCATGGCCTCGTGAACTAACTGAAGGGGCGAGGCCATGAGCACAGTGGGCCTTTGGATCTGGTCTTCATTCCCCACTAGCACCCAGGAAACAGTTCACAGTCCAGCCAGTAGTTCCGAGTTATTACTATTCCAGTGGCTTGAGAATTTCATGGGTCCTCTGTCAACATCGTTCCTTCAAAGTGAAGAATCTTCCACCTCTCTCTCTCTCACACACACACACACACACACACACACACACTCCCCAACTCCCCATCTCCTTCCAGAAAAGGAACTTAAATATTTCTCACTCAGTCGCCTGCCTGTTCTCCCTTCATTCATGAATCACCCACGTGATCCTTCGCTAACCTACAATCCAACAGGAATACCCACATCATCTACCCTCAGTGGTTACCTGCTTCTCTCCTGGTAACACTTTTAAGAAAGGATGACACACAAGGCCCCGACTTGTTAGGCTGTCAGGGTGTGGGCAAAGCTTCTAGGCTTCCTGCCTGTATTCTAATCCACTCTCTCTGGCTGGAGATGTCCACTGGTGCAGGGCACTGCTGCAGGCTCCTGGCGGTGTGTGCAGAGCAGGCCCTTGGCCAGAGGGGGAAATGGGGACCTGATCAAGTCACAGAGAGGCCCTCACTGCCCCCAGAGTTGAGGCTCCACTGGCAAGAGAAAAGTCCAGACCAGGGGCAGCAGGAAGTGGGCAAGACCTTAGGCACACCATTTGAAATTCTAAGTGAGAATTTCCAAGCACCCTCACTCCTCATTCCTTTTGTCAGGCTGGCCTTCTAAAGGAAGCACAGCACCCAGCCACTGTGGGTGGGTGCTAAAGTCGGGCTGCTTCTCCCAGGACAGTGTGGCCGCTTTCCTGGGTCAGGGCAGGTGGCAGCATAGTGGCCGAGAACTCAGTCTCTGGCATTATAGCAACTTGGGTTCAAATTACTAGCTGAGTGCAACAAAAATAACCACCATTGGCTGAGCACTTCCCATGTGCCAGGCACCGTGCTAAAAGCGTACGCACATTAGCTCATAAAATCCTCACACACAGCCCATAAGGGAGGCGCTGTTATCAGACCCACTTGGGCCAGAGTTGCACTTAGCAACCTCCCAGACCCAGGCTGGTTTGAACCCAACATCTGTCTTCCTGACCACTGCCCCATGGCCTCAGTGATGGTTTGTCCAGCTGCTCCCTCAGAGCCCCTGCTGCAGACAGCATGGTGAGAGTCTGCCAGGGCTTACTGTCTTGTGAGGTGTCCACGACAGTCACCTGGACACCCCGACTTCGGGAAGAACAGGAACCCTGGGTACAAGTGACATCACCCCCCCCACTCCACCCTTTTCTCAGCACATAATCACCAGGTGGACACAGATGTGAGTTACCCCGAAACAACAAAAGGCAGTGGTGACAAAGGAAGAAGTTCCAGCAATGACTATCACATTGGTAGCGAAAATCACTCCCTTACGAAACAGACCTTGGACAGGCTTCTTGGGGAGCAAGGCCACTGTGCAGTTTTCTGAGCAGTGGTGCTCTTCGCCCTGAGTCATTCACATTCTCCCCCATTCACCCGCCCACACCAGGGATGCTACTGGGCCTGCCAGGACTCACTGACCATCTCAAGATTGAACTCAAGGATCCACTCGAACTGGCCTCCAGCCAACTCAGCAACTAGCTTAGACTCATATCACAGGTTTGCTTAATCTCGCTTAAAATATACCTTTGGAATCTTCTTGCAAAATATAAGTCAATTTACAGGATAAGAGGCCCAGTGGGAAAAGATAAATACCATTGAAGTGTTTTCAAAGTCCACTTGTGTAAAGTTAAAAGTTGCATTTCACCCCTTCTGAAAGAGACACTAGTTTCAAACATACATTACAGAATTGGACAACTCTAAGTGTTTTAAATATAGTTACACTGTAGATACTAAAATGTTCAGGATATAAAACTGCCCCCCCCCCACCACCAAAATCAGAAACATAAATAAGGCCCAGGCTGCCTAAAAGGTGTGTGTCTGTGATGCTGAGGCGGCACACGCACACCAAGGGAAAGGCTCAGGTGTCCGGTGAGTAGTGACGAGAACTCATCAGGTTCCTCAAAAAAAGTGGAAATGGAACTGCCATTTGACCCAGCAATGCCACTCTGAGAACAGATCCTGAGAACCTGAAACACCGATGAGAAAGGACACGTATACCCCTACGTTCATAGCAGCATTGCTTACAACAGCTAAGACCTGGAAGCAGGCCCAGCGCCCATCAGTAGATGAGTGGATACAAAACTGTGGTAGCATTTACACCGTGGAATACTCTGTAGCAGTAAAAAAGAAGTAACTCTACCCTTTGCAACAGCATGGATGGAACTGAAGAGCATTATGCTAAGCTAAATAAGCCAGAAAGAGAAAGACAAGTATCACACCAAGTATCACATGATCTTTCATATGTGAAATCTAAGGAACAAAATAAACTGACAAACAAAACAGGACCAGAGACATGGAAGCACATAACAGACTGACAGATCTCAGAGGAAGGGGGAGTGGGGGAACAGCAGGAGATTAACCAAAGAACTTACTAGTATATGCATATATGCACAACCCATGGACACAGACAACAGTGTGGGGAAGGGGGGGGGCAGGGTGGAGGGGAGAAATGGGTGGGTGGGGAGGGCACATCTGTAATACTCTCAACAATTAAAAACTCACCAGGGCCCTGACCGGTTTGGCTCAGTGGATAGGGCATAGGCCTGCGGACTGAAGGGTCCCGGGTTCAATTCGGGTCAAGGGCATGTACCTCGGTTGCAGACACATCCCCAATGGGGGTGTGCAAGGGGCAGCTGATCGGTGTTTCTCTCTCATCGATGTTCTAATTCTCTATCCTTTTCCCTTCCTCTCTGTGAAAAACCAGTAAAATATATTTTAAAACTCACCAGGGAGGGTGCCCGGGCTCAGCCCTCTGCAGAAGAGCCCTGGTTGCTATAACGCCCTTGTTCATCAGCTCCTTTATATCACTACTTGTGAACTAACAGCAACTTAAGTTCCCGCCTGTCACAGGTAAGGCCTCCTAAGCTTGAAGGGAGAAATGGTGCAAAATTTCAGATGCACTAATGCCACTTTCACAAAGGCAAGTGGGACTGGGACGATCTAGTCCTTGTCCTGGTGGGCAGACGCTACAATGGAGACTGGAGTCCACCAGGTGACCCTCTCTCCCCTCTGGCCCTTACCTCCCTCACCAGCAAGGTGCTCGTGGCTCTCATCGAGGTACCTCTTAAGGTCGTTATGAGAATGTACAGGATTCAAACTGGAAAACAAAACAAAAATCTCTAAACCAGGCACAGCAGTTGGCACAGCATTTATAAATACAAAGCAAGTGGGAACATAAAGCCATGCATGGGAGTAAGAAACTGAATTCGCGAGGAGGGAGGGCACAGTTTGTCACATTTTATTTCTCTCTCACACACAAAATGGATCTGAAGTAAGTTGTGCCATTAAGATCCACACAGATATGTGTTAAAATAGTCTCTTGAGCCCTGGCTGGCTTGGCTCAGTGGATAAAGCATCAGCCTGTGGACTGGGGGGTCCCGGGTTTGATTCCAGCCAGGGGCACGTGCCTGTGTTGCGGTGGGAGGCATGCAGGAGGCAGCCGATTGGTAATTCATTCTTGCTGGCAGCTTCTGGTGAGCAACCACCTTCAGCTTCCCAGAACCCCCAGGACCTCCGGACGTCCCATCAGCAACCACTTCCAAAGAAACGCGTCAGGCACCCTGATCCCAAGCGCAGCCCTGCTCACGAGTGACTACCTTGCCGCTAGGCTCCCGCTGAGACTCCTGCTCCCGAGGACCCCACCATGCCCACAGGGGGCAGCACGAGACAATGAGGTGCCTTTCTGTCCTGTTTCAGGAAACCAAGTTCGTTCCTCAGTAAGAAAACCGGGTTCATCCCTAATCACCGCCTTAATTCACTGCCGAGACACTGCATCATCTTAAGGATAAACATTTAGAAAAGACTGGCAAACACTTGCTTTTGGGGGCCCAGGATATGACTCATTACCCACAGCTGCCTCTGCTGACATGACCTTGCTCAGCCAGGATCATGGAAGACTGGAGTTAGAAGAGCTCAGAAAACAAGAACCCAGAAAGGGGTGAATCCCAAACACTCACGGTCCACAGCCAGGACGAAAGCCCAGGCAAGACAAAAACACGTGTTGCTTTTAAGGGGGACTTGGATCTGAAGAGGAGCCATGTGCTAAAAGGGAAGTGAAGGTTCAGAAGAGAGGCCACGCCAATGCTGCATGCGTGTGGAGGTCGTGCAGTGACTGTGAGCTGAAACGTTGAGCAGTCTGCCCCACGATCTGGGCTGCGTGTAAGCTCAGGAGGCAGGAGGGCTGATTTAAATAGAAACAAAACAGACTAGCACCACGCCAGGTCTACAACAAGCCGTCAGGCTCATTTGGCAAAGAGAACCGTGGCACAAAACAACTGAACACATTGGGGCACCGAGTTCTCTCTCCTGTACCCCCTTCCCAAAGTCAACCTCATCCCTATAATTAAGAAGGGAAACAAAGTAAATCACAGTTGTTGTTTTTTAAAAAATAGGGTCCCCCCGTAAAATACAAACGTTTAACTGGTCACATTATATAAAAAGTGTGCATTTAATCTTCAGAATAGTCAAACCTCTAATTGGGTTGGGTTTTCCAGAGTTTTAAGCGGGACTTTGTGATTTCAGTGAAGAAGTCTTGGCAATCGAAACCACTATAATAAGTGATTTTTAAAACACATACACAATACACATTTGCCGCAGGAGCAATATATGTACAATACAGCAGCTATGTGGGTGGTCAGTCAGGCAAAGGGGCACAAACGAGAAGACCTCCGGTGCCTGCCTAACGGGCAAGCCCCAGAGAGGATTCAGCAGCAGCCAGTCCACAGCACAAACATGCACACCATCGTCCCTGAAAAGACAGTGAGCGGACTGCCCCCTAGGAGCCATCTGAGCCTAAACATGGGGGAAGGGGCTCGGTTACAGTACATGCTACTGCATACACTTGAAATATTACAGTGTGGTGTTTTCTACCAGACTATTATAAATAATGTTTCGTGCTCTCTCGAGAAAACTTCAGTCTGCGATGAAGTAAGGTGAACCCGTATCATGAAGCAGAGCTCAGGTTCCACAGGATTTCATGTGGACAGAATGCTGATCTGAGAATAAGCCTTTGTCCCTCCAGCCCATGGCAGGCAGATCCCTGGAGCTCCAGGCAGGATCTCAGAGTAGCTCGGGTGAAAGCTCTCCTGGCAAAGACATCCAAGCCGTGCACCTCCTCCCTGATGGGGAGAAGGGGTAGTACAGGTATGGGGGACACTGAACAGCCAATCCCTGATGAGCCCAATTCAACTGATGAGACCAGAAGTACCTGGGCCAAACTGTCTTCCAGGTTTTTAAAACTCCTGTTTAAAAACCCCAAATAGTTTCACCCCCATGACTTCTTTCCAACTCAAAGCTATAGTTTACTCACAACCCAAATCATAAGCACATAGACTGTATATACAGAATTTTTTTTAAAAAACCACAGATAAAAAACACTCTACCAAATAATTAAAAAAAAAAAAAAAAAAAAAAAAAGACAGTGAGTTGAAGCCTCGTCATCATTTCAGTCATACCAGCTGGGCTGGCCTTGGTGCCCCGCCCCCTCGCTCAGTCCTGCTCTCTCAGCCCTGCCTGGCCCCTACTAGTCCTCCGTGGCATCTGTCAGCATCCCCTTGTCGATCAGGTGAGACTTGAGTGTGCTGAAGATGTGGAGCTGCTGCTCTGGCCGCAAGTTCATGAACTGCTGAATCAGCTTGCTTGGGTTCGGGCCCCTGGAAGAGAAAGTGATGAAATGCACTGATGGGAGCCCAGCAACTTCTAGGGCTGATTATCCAAATGGCTGCTTCAACCTCTGGATTCTCTTCTACAGGGGCAGAGGAGCTCAAGAATCCGTAAGTAAATATGGAAATAGCAATGGAAAACTACATTTATATTTGGAATGCTTTTCACTAAAACTGAGATGTAGCTAAAATTCTAGACTTTCACCCTATTTAAAAATCCACCAACCTGGTGCAGAGGGAAAGGTATGTACCTGATAAAACTGGCGATGTACACATTGACAAAGGTGGCCATCAGATACTGGCAGTCAAAGCGATCCATTATGCCTCCGTGGCCAGGAATAGTATTGGCAAAGTCCTGTTAGAAGCAGAAGAACTGGTGAGTCTCACTCAGCCAAGATCAAACCCTGGCCTGTGTCCCACCTCAATATCCAGCTATTGCCCTGAGTAACTGAGAGAAACAAGGTGAGAAGTAAGCATTGACTCAAATGCTGAGCTTATAATAGGACACAATCTTAAGTTACAAAATGTTGTTTTTAAGAAAGAGGTAAGATAATAACAAATAAATGGAAAATCCAACTATTGAATTTTCCCAGAAATAATGTCTTTTTATGTAAGCTACCTAAATTTTGTGCATGGGTGAAAGCACACATTAATAGCCTAGTATTTTGAAGAGGTTGCAGTTAACGGGGTGGGGCAGGGGGAGGAAGGCAGAAGGCAGGTGAAAAAGGGCCTGGCTGGTAGACAATGAGAACAGAGGGTTTTCCTACTTTGATTTTGAAGGCTCGTTTGAATCCACTTGCAAAGAACCCTCCAAAGGGGCCGATGAGTGAGGCAAAGGTGGAGAGGGCAATGCTGTGAATCTGGAAAGGGTACATCCGGACGATTTTCTGAGAAGAATAAATGAAGTAAAAGTCAAGATGCCTACAGGCCAGTCTTATTACATGTTAACGTAAGTAACTCTTTATGCAACTAACTATATCCCCCCCCCCCTTTCCAAAAACACATAATTAGTAAGAAGATTGATTTTTTTAAAATCTCTAATGTCTGCTTAATAGAAGACATTAAGATATTTTGCGTTTAATTTTTTGATATATTGTTTTGGTTGAAGTATATGAAGAAAATCCAACCTTACACAGACATGTAGTTGAAAAGAGGAAGCGTATTTTGGCACTATCTTTTCAGATAATTATGGATATTCTTCGACACTACACCAGAACTTGTTAAGTGGTAGCTCCTTACAAATTTGGTGCAATGTGAAATCTGAAATCCTATCAATGATCTTTTATACTCTTAAATTAAAATCCATTGGTCTATCTGGCACTCTGAATGGGTACACTGGCCTGACTGTGTGACTCCATGCATTGGCTGTTTAGAAAATACCCTTCACTGAATTATGTCAACCTTCCAAATGCAGGCACATTTAGCTATACAATGTCAAAACATTACATATTAAAGCTACCACAGATCTTCATCAGAAAACTCTTTAAGTATTAGGATGCTATCAAATTCATAGAAGTCACTCTCTTTCTAAAATTCTACACTCACATGAAAGTCACATTTTTATCAGCATTAACAATTACTGTCAGCTGTTTTCCTCGAAGTGACAGGCTCATTTCATTCATTTTCAAGAAAAATGTCAACTATCCAGTCTAAAACACTATAGTTTGTCAGTTCTTTTCAAGTAAAAATTATAAAAAAGCAGCTAGGTTCCTAGCTGGTTTGGCTCAGTGGGTGGAATGTCGGTCTTGGGACTGAAGGGTCCTGGGTTTGATTCCGGTCAAGGGCACATGCCTAGGTTGTGGGTTTGATCCCCAGTAGGGGGCGTGCAGAAAGCAGCCAATGATTCTCACCCATCATTTATGCTTCTATTTCTCTTTCCCTCTCCCTCTCGCTTCCTCTCTGAAATCAATAAAAATACATTTAAAAAAGAAAAGCAGTTAGGCCCAGCCAGTGTTGCTCAGTGGTTGAGCATCCACCTATATCCAGGTCATGATTTGATTCCTGGTCAGGGCATATGACAGGGTTGCAGGTTCGATCCCCAGTGAGGGGCATGCAGGATGCAGCTCATCAATGATTCTCTCTCATCACTGATGTTTCTATCTTTCTTTCCCTCTCCTTTCCTCTCTAAAATCAATAAAAATATTTTTTTTAATAAAAACAAACATAAATTGCCCTGACCGGTTTTACTCAGTGGATAGAGCATCGGCCTGCGGACTCAAAGGTCCCAGGTTCAATTCCAGTCAAGGGCACGTACCTTGGTTGTGGGCACATCCCCAGTAGGGGGTGTGCAGGAGGCAGTTGATCGATTTTTCTCTCTCATCGATGTTTTTAACTATCTCTCTCCCTTCCTCTCTGTAAAAAATCAATAAAATATATATATATTTTTAAATCAATAAAAAACAGCTAGGTCAGTTCATAAGTTAAGCAAGTGCCTACACACTTTTCCTTTAGGTAATCAAGTACTTCATTATTCAGCGAAAGTGTTTACTCAGGGTCAAAATTTAATAAAATTAATAATTTTACTATTTCACCAAAGACACCCTTAAAAGGAACTGACTTGCCCTGACTAGTTTGGCTCAATGGATAGAGCGTCGGCTTGCGGACTTGGGGGTCCCGGGTTCAATTCCGGTCAAGGACATGTACCTTAGTTTCGGGCACATCCTCAGTGGGAGGAGTGCAGGAGGCAGCTGATCAATGTTTCTCTCATCGATGTTTCTAACTTTCTATCCCTCTCCCTTCCTTTCTGTAGAAAATCAATAAAATATATATTTTTTTAAAAAGGAACTGGCTTATTTTTATTGAGAGGGTATAGCATGAAGGATCCAATGATTTAGTCCAGCTTGGTGCCACCATCTTCACCCATGCTAGGTTGCCCACAGGTTTACCCACCATTGCTTTTGTCAACAAAGTGGACAAGGCAAATAAGGTCACTGTATTATTATGAAAACTAGAGGCCCGGTGCACGGGACATGTGCACTGGTGGGGGGTGTGGCCTGCTGGTCTGCGGGATCAGCCTGCTATGGGAGTGCCGCTCATCCCAGTCAGCAGTGGCTATGGACCCGCCCTCTGAGAAGCTGCTCCCTGGCACTGGAGCACTTGTCTCTCCAGGGGACCCAGTCCGCTGGGCCCAGGGATAATAGCACTGAGAGGCAGCAGAGTAGTCCTCAGTCCCATAGTGGCCACAAACCTGCCTCCCAACCTGCAGCCTGCAGGCATCTGGAGGAGGTAGCAGGGAGCAGGAGAAGAAACCTGGGGCAAGAAGGCAACAATAGCAGCCTGGGTTCCTGCCCGTAGGCCCAGGATTCAGTGAGAGCAGCTGCTCATCCTAGTCAGCCAAACGGTACTCCCACTGTGGTAGCTCCTGCATTGAGTGTCTGCCCCCTAGTGGTCAGTGTTTGTCATAGCGACTGGCTGACTAGTCATTCTGGTCGTTCCGCAGTGTGGTTGCTGGGCTTTTATTATATAGGATAGGATAGTTGTGACCTCAGAGACCCCCTGAAAGGATCTTAGGGTCCTCCAGAAATCCCCACAGCACACTTTGAGAATCACTGGTCCTAATGATTTGAAATAGGAAGAAAAGTCTCCTCCTGTCCTCACTGTAAACAGACTTAACAATTCTCCTTCATCCTGGGGCCACAGCTTTGGGGAAGGGAAGGTGGCTTTTCTAAGTGGTGGAGAGGGGGCTCTCTCCTGCAGTCACTATCCCACTGAGGTTAATTCCCTCCATGGAAGTGGCACATACCCAGCCAATGACCGACTGGATCACCTCAGGAATGTTGTACTCGTGTAAGCGAAACAGGTCCGAGGGCTCACAGTCCACAGTGAAGCTGTTGGTGTCATTGTTGTACTCCACAGGGCAGACAAAGCATCTGTATCCAGACATCACATAGGACAGCTGAGGATGAAGAACAGAGAGACAGGCAAAGGAGGCAAGTTCGGCCACCCTGCCTGGGCAGCAGACACCTGGTTTGACCATGTCCCTTACAGTGCCTAGCACTCTCTAACTGCAAGCCACGCGCTGAATCAGAGGTTTGGGTTTCACCACATGTGTATTTTACCTGAACTGGGGGAGGGAGGTCACACCCTGTTAAGGTTGCACACATGCCTACTTGCTCAGACATTCCTGTGCTGACTGAATCCAGTAAAGACCTGAGGAATGTGGAACGTGACAAAGGAACTATAAGAAATTTCTACCCGCATAGGGGAGCTACAGTCCATTTTCTCAGAATCTCTTAAAACTTGGTGCTCACTGGAGGCAGGAGGTGGGGAAACTGTATAGGGAGAGGCAGGCAGCCAGGAGGAAGAAAACTGAAGAGCAATAAGGTAAGGAAGCTGACTCTGAAGGACAGATGGACCACACACAAAAGGGGAGAACGGTCTGGCTCAGAGCAGGGAATGGTGCTGTTAAAAGGGCTGGGAGATTGTCCGCTGTGAGCAGGGCTCACGAAGGAGAAAATGTGAGCTGGAGTGGCACATTTCACCCCACCCCTTACTCACGTGTGCCAAGCACCCAGACCTTGCCATATCAAATGCCTGGACAAGAGCAGCACCTGCTGCGTGTTGCATGCACTGGCAAGAGAGAAGCACCAGTGCACATGGCCTCTCTCCTAGACTACCAAGACGCTGCTTGAAAACTGGCAGATGAAGACTAGCTGGTGCTGCCTGTGCCAGTTACCGAGTGAGCCATCTGGTGCCCCTTTTCAGAGCAAGGTCCCCATCGAGTGGGATAGAGCTGTTGGTCTTGGGGGACATGCTCTATAGCCCTGGATAAGCTTCAAAGATGGGTATGAGGCTTCTGTCACTCCCCCACCGAACAGGGAGCCCCCACCTACCAGAAGGCCGAACAGCACAGTAGCAAAAAAGCCTCCAATGAAGCCTTCCCAGGTCTTCTTTGGCGACAGCTGTAGGCACAAAACAAGTTCTTAGCAAAGGGCGTCTTGATATCTTGGGCTTTGGGACAACGAATACTTGTCAAACTCTCTGCTAACCACCTCACCTTCTAAAACACCTCCAGGCTTGGTTTCCTTGTTCCCTGCCTCATTCCCCTCAGTTTTCTTTCTTCAACTGGTCATTCAAATCATTTAATTATATTATAGAATAGTATACTAATTAAATAGCAATACTCAAATTCCTATCAAGCCCCCAAAATATGCTTATATAGTCTATATAAGTATTTTAGTTTTTGCTGGAATAAACAAATATTTATGTGCAAAAACATGGACTTGGACCCTAATTTCACATCACATATAAAAATTAACTCAGAGAGAGAGAGAAACAAGATGGCGGCATAGGGTAGACACCGTATATGCAGCTGTGAACAACTATTTCAGAAAAACCACGAAAAGAACACACGGACACCACTTGCACCCACAGGACGGCTGGCTGAGTGAAAATCCTACAACTAGAGAAGAGTCTGAGACTCAGAGGAGTGGCAGAAGCAAAGTACAGAGGTACGGAGGCGCGCGCATGGGCTCAGGGAAGGGCTGGTACTGGAGGTCGCGGTTCTTTTCCAAAACGGAGAGAGCCACAAGCTCCCAGCGGCTCTGAACTCCAGTTCCAGGCGAGTTTCTGAGGTCCCACAGACACCCAGAGAAGGGGGACTGACTGGCACCGGGTGGAAACCCAAAGCGGGCTTCTCTCAGCGTTGCTTGCAGCAATTACTGTGGGACACAGAGACCTGGTGTCTCTCAGCGCAGGGCTGAGAAGTGCCATAGCTATTTGCTCCGCCCCGCCGGCGAACTCCCCGAGGCCCCGCCCCTCCCAAGTGCGTCAGAGGCTTCTGCAGCAACACCTCCTTAAAGATACAGGAGCCAGCCTCACCCAGTGGCCAGAGAGGGACTAACCTAAACAAAACAGATCCACAAGGAACACACTCGGGGCAGATGCAGTGAGCATAAAAGCTCCACTGAAACAACTCTTGCCCCATAAGG
>PVJC01018936.1:0-30744 GCA_004026665.1 Murina feae | reverse complement strand
GCCACCAGAAAGCAGGGAAAACCCCGCCTCGTGGTCAGGCCAGCCTTTTCCTGCTCCCTGATCCTCGGAAGGGACCTGGGAAGCCGCCAAGCAGGCCGCCAACTCTTTCCCACTCACCCATCCCCTGCTGCCTTCCTTTCCCCCTTCCCGGTGCCGCCAAGGGGTCTGGGGAGCTGCCAAGCAGGACCCCGGCCCCTGCTGCCTTGCTTTCCTGCTTCCCAGTGCCCTGCAAAGGGCCTGGGCAGCCACCAAGCAGGCCGCCAACCCTGCCGCCTGTTTCCCACTCACGGGTCCTGGGTCCTGCGCTGTCCCGCCCTGCAGCCGCTCTGTGCACTCGGGAGGTCCCTCAGCCCGGCCTGTGCCCTCTCGCAGTCTGGGACCCCTCAGGGGATGCCCACCTGCTGGCGTGCCTGACCAGCCTGGTGAGGGGCTTTCAGGCTGCCCACAGCTCCCATTGACCCAACGTCCCAGCAAGGCGGCTGGACGCAGGTTGCTGTTCCTTTAAGCTGAGGTGGGCTGAGGTAATGAAACCTCCTCTGCTTCACCTCGCAGCGCAGCGTCTATAATGAGACTTTGTTACTCTTAGTAAGGCAGGCCAGGCTGCTGTGCCCTTCAGCTCCTGAGGATTCTATGATTGTTACATTATTGAAACATGTTTCGGAGCCTGCCGCCAAGGGCCGAAAACAGTATCGCTTTCGCTCCTGCTGCAACGGATGCTGCCTAAACGTTTACTCAGGTCCGTGAGTGGCGCCGCCATGTTGGCTGGGCTAATTTGCATACGGCCGCTCTGATTGGCTGGTGGGCGTGGCTTACCCTGTCTCGGAGAAACGGTTAATTTTACTATTTCGCTTTTATTAGTTTAGATAATATTTTTGTAATAATCATGGTATCCATACAATGATAGCACTGGAAATATATTTTTGCTATTTTTGTAGCTATTATACAATATAAAATTAATATAGTTGGTTGATATTTGAGTATAATTTTAAACTTTTAAAAGATTAATAATTTTACAGGGACATGCTCTATCAATTTTAAATATAAAATTAAAACATCACAAATGATTATCTGAAATCTATAAATCTGAAAATGAAATATGATATTTTTAAGTTAGATGAATTCATTAAGTAAATATATTTTATATGTTCTTTTTAAAAAAAATAACTGTTAGTCATTGAAGTAAGATTGAGAGCCACATTTCTGTAGTAAATATTTTTTTTCTTTTTAGATCTGTCAGCAGAATAATGAGTTATTTATTTTTTAAGTTTTAGAAAATACATTTAATTTTTTGGAAAATTATTTAAAGTTTTTAGGTCAAAAGTGCTACAAACTGCTATTTATCATTCAATATTATAACTTCTTTAATATTAAGGTAATTATGAGAGAAAAGAACTGTTAAAATAGAAATAATCTCAGATAAACATTCTAATTGCCATATATGGCAGGTTAGAAAAATGTAAGCCAGAGAGGGTAGCTATTTTCTTAAAAACTCAGAGGCATGTATAACAGATTCCATTAATCATGTTTTCTAAAGCACAGAAGAATATACACACACTATATACATACAAACAACTTAAAGAGACGAATGTGTTGACAAGATAATTTGTGGAATATAAAAAGCAAGTTTTTACAGAAGCTAAAGGAAAAGAACCATTGTAAACTGTAACTAAAAGGTTACAAAGGATGTGCAAATAAGATTGTCTTTTGAAAATTAAACAGGACAAATAAGACTTAATTAAACTGGACAGGAATAGACATTCTATCCTAGCAAGACAAAGATTCTCTTGGAAGAGCAAGTTTCAAATGAATCCTGATTGCACAAATTCACACATTCCAACAAAATATCAATATCAATCAGAAAGTGGATAGGTTAGACATGAGAAATAATATAAGTAGAGTTCAGTGTCAAATATAATCACTGTCTGTTCAAGAACAGTATAAGAAAGTATATGCCGTAGGCCAAAGAATATTTTGTGTCCAATTGCAACAATTAGCTTCATCTAATTCCACCAACTATTCACATCTTGTAAATAATGCCCTGGGATTGTGATGCTTTATTTACCAACCCATCTTCTAAGTAAGTTATATTTTCCCATTGAAGTATCTGTAGAATAGAATATGTAGCCCAAGGACTTAAGTAATGTATACACTAACCTGGCCTGTTATATTTTTAATCCTAGCTGAATATCCTACTGGTTGGAATTGGACAATCCATGTAAATTGTATTAAATTAAATCCAAAGGTAAAATGTGTTATCCATAGGACTCAAATATCCAAGGACTCAAATATCCAATACCTCAACAGTTAAAGTTTATGCCACAAAATATCACACATTTCAGTGTTACATATCAGAATTATAGGCTTCATTAGTATGAATTCCCACTTGTCTGCTGAGCAACCATGTTCAGAGTCTGCAGAACACAGAAGGACAGGTTCTGGGTGGCCTCTCCGATCCATCATCTGAGGAATTTGAAGTGAAACTGAACTAAATACAGTATCCCTAGTATCACCACATTAATGATGGACATTGCCCATATATCTGAACTATCTGTAACTTACTTTAACTGGAATTATTTAGTAAAGCTCTAACTATGAATCTCATTTGATATGTGAGAAAACGGAGGTGCAGTGAAGTTACATAACCTTTCTTCAAGCTGACACATTTAACAAGTAGAACTAGAATTTGAATCTGGCCTTTCTAGTCAGGAGTTGCAAATTCAAATGACTGCAAAGGAAAAATAAGTGGGTAAAGAAGGCAAAATGAGGACTGTTTAAACTCCTATTAGCAACATAGGTTGTCGATCTCCCATAAAAAAAAAAGCTAATATTCTGATTTTATGTGAAATACCTTAATTTTGAAACATGGTTATCTAATTCAAAAATAAGTTTTGGACACAGTGAGATGAATAAAACAATTATATGTGAGCATGTTCTGGCTATGGGATATCTGGTTGTGTTTTCTGTGTTCCATCTATGGTCACATAAAATTTTTCTACCTCTGAAGGAAAAATAATTACTAGTCGGAAATATCATTCTCGGTTAAGGACCTGGTGTGCTAATCCTTTGTGCTACTGAGTGCTGATTTCTGCATAGATTTAGAAGCCAGAAGAACAAATGCGATTAGCTTTTTGTACAGAATTTGTGAGTGGATATACTACCTCTTTTGAACAAGAGATTCCCAATGTACCTGAAGGCAGAACTAGAATTTTCCTAAAGAAGTAGTTATCTGTTATTTCACCACAAAGGCAAATGGTTGAAAATTTTCTGTGAAATTTTCTAAAAAGCCAGGTTTTGAGCATTTGGAATGGGGTTAACTTTTAGCACAGAATTTCTAACAAGACAGAATTATACATTAGAACATAGATAATTTGTGGTATAGATGATTATGTATAAGTTGATGCTTTGAAACTACAAATCATTCTCATTCTATAGTGTGTGCTCAATATCCTCAGTATGCCTTTCATAATTTCAGTTACAGGACATCTGAACTTGGAGAATCCAACTGAAAACTCTATACCAGATAAACAGTACTCTATGAACAATGACATCTTAGTAAGACATGATTCTGTCTAGGTGTGTGACTCATGCATATCCTTCTTACTTTCTCTGAAATTTGCAAGAGGAAAATTTACTTCTCTTTGCAAGGTTGCATCAATATTCCACAATAGGTACTTTAAAGGATATATCACTTTACATTAAAAAGAGAGAAAAGAGTAAGGCCATCTACTCTAATAAAAGAGTAATATTGAAATTGACCGTTTCTCTGGGACGTCTAAGTCATGCCCACCAGCCAATCAGGGTGGCTGTATGCAAATTAACCCAGCCAAGATGGAGGCCAACCACCACGAAACTAGATCAAACAGGAGGCTTCCGTTGCACCAGGAGTAAACTGTCTGCCTAGGCTGGCTGGGCCTCTCTCTGCTCATGGAAACATAGTTGCAATTATAGAAGCCACAGAGCTGAAGCAAACAGGAGGCTTCCATTGCACCAGCGATGGAGGAAACTGTCTGCCTAGGCTGGCTGGGCCTCTACTAAGGCAACATTGTTTCAATTATAGAAGCCACTGAGCTGAAGCAAACAGGAGGCTCCATTACCTGCCTAGGCCTGGGCTTAAAGCAACAGTGTTTCAATTATAGAAGATAAATAAACCCCAGAACCCTGATTCCAGCCAGCCTTGCTGGGACGTTGGGTTATTGGGAGCTGTGGGCAGCCTGAAGGCCTGAAAATGGCCCTCGGCCCTGCATCCAGGCTGCCCAGGTACCCCAGTAGGGACCCGAACCCTGAAGGGGATATGAGCAGCCTGAAAACAGCCCTCAGTCCCTCACCCAGGCTGGCCAGACATGCCAGCAGGTGGACATCCCTTGAGGGGTCCCTGCGAGAGGGCACAGGCTGGGGTGAGGGACCTCCCAAGTGCACAAATTTTTGTGCACCGGGCCCCTAGTTCTATCATAGTTCCTACAGAAAACATAATTTACCTTTCCATGTCATCATAACATAAGTTAAAAGTTTAAAATAGTTGTTCTGTATTTTATTTAAAACTACAGGACCAGTGCACAAAATTCATGCATGTGGGGGGTAGTCCCTCAGCCTGGCCTGCGTCCACTCCCAATCCGTGTCGCCTCCGGGGGTGTCAGCCCTAAACCAGCAGTCAGACATCCCTCTGGCAAACTGGGATGCTGCATGCAACAGTGACCATACAGGTGAAAGGCATCTTGCTGTTGTATGGGCAGCTACAAATTTTTGCCATGATTATAAAAAGTAGTACATAACATCCTTCTGAGGCAATAGTACCATTTCCCCCATCTTATGGGTGGAAAAACTGAAGCAGAGAGAAGTTAAGTAATAGGCTTTTTCACACAGTTATTAAGTGTCAGAATCAGGGTCGACCACAAAATGTGCAAGCCAGAGTCCAAACATGTCATTGCTGCAACATCTTGTTTTTTCAGTGTTAGAGTAGCTTTGCCAGGTTTTAATTTTTGAATTTCAGAGCCTGTTCCCAATATATAGGGTAGAGTTCCTACACCTGGCCATCGATCAGGCCATTTATGGGGCAACCATTGGGGGTTAATTGGGGAGCCCCCTGCTGGCACCCACCTTGGCTGGCAGCCTGGTACCACCCGCTGGCCAGTCCCACCCCCTGAGTGCCCAGCTGGTTGCCTCCCTCTCAGGGAGTGGTAGACACTCAATGCAGGAGCTGCCCCCATTGAGCATTTGTCCCCTGGTGGTCAGGGTGCATCATAGTGACTGGTGATTCTGCTGGTTGTTCCACTGTTTGGTCTATTTGCATATTAGGGTTTTATTATATAGGATGAGAACATTCTCCAGGTAACAGGTTTGAAATAAAATGCTAAGCTATGAGAAGAACCTGTCAGTCAGTAAGCTCTCTGTGCCAGAGTGTTATAGAAGTAAAAACTACAGGTTATATTTTCAGGGTGTTGGAGGTTAAATAAACTAGACATAGATGTGATTTTCATATGTTGAATGCAGATTTGTGCTCCTGACATGGAAAAAGAATCATCTAACTTCAATAAAAAACAAGCAGACAACCACGTTCTATAGCGGTTTTCCCTGCTGCATTTAGTGCAGCAGAGAGACGAGGAGACCTGAAAGGTAGGTCAGGGCAAGTGACTAATTCTCAGCTGAGAAAACAATTGCCGGTTGACTGTAGCCTGGATAGTTTTTCTTCAAGTTTCTCTCAAGGGTCTCCACCTAAGAGACAGTCTCCGTCGCCCTGTGAACAAATGAGAGAGCCATCATTGCATCAACTCCTCTGAGGCTTCAAGTAATATCAGACACTGACCCAGATATTGCTCTTCTAGACACAAGTCTTGAGATGAAGTTCCTTTTCTTTGGTTGTTTAAAGAATAGGAACTTTCTGTTTTCAAAACAGAAACTAAAAATCACAAAAGCACATTACTATGATATGTGTAAAATTTATCTCACAAATACAAATTAGGCAAATCTTGCAGATGGGAGGTTTTTCTATTAGTAATTTTCCTAATTAGAACCCCAGTGATGTTAGTATTTTCTGGTCCAGTGATAATAATTAATGCAACTACTGATATAGCTTTCTTTTTAAAATATAGAGGATGGTATATCATTAAATTAATAGTTATTTATTCAGTACCTACTGTATGCCATTTACCTACAACTGAGCTAAGAACTGCTGTCTCCAAAATGAGCTTTATTTGTTACAGTCTACTTGATAGAAGGAGAGTGCTGAAAGGTATCAACAGGCCCTTATCACTAAGTGTCACCTAAATCACTCCTGATTGACGGCTATCTTTGCTGTCCTTAAAGATCTCTGAGGGTGGAAGTACTACAAACTCATGAACAAATTCTATCAACCGAACATAGTCCCTAATAACCAATGTATTCATGGAGCCAAAATCTGTTTTCTCTAATTCTGTGGCTATTAAAATTATAAATAGCTAGTCTATTAATATAACATACTGTTATAATATAATTTGAAGCACCTAAACTTCACTTTTTTCCTTTCTTTTCCCTTCTTTCAAAGAAAGATGTATCCCTTTTTACGTCTAACATTAACCCAACATTTTGCAATTATGTCTCTCACCTTACAAATATTGTTCTATTGTCCAGCTGGCATGGCCCAGTGGTTGAGCATCAACCTATGGACCAGGAGGATCATGGTTCCATTTCCAGTCTAGGCATATGCCCAGGTTGTAGGCTCGATCCCCAGGGTGGGGTGTGTGGGAGGCAGCCGGTCAGTGGTTCTCTCTCATCATTTATGTTTCTATGAGATAGGCTCTCCCTCTCCTTTCTTCTCCGAAATCAATAAAAATATATTTAAAAAACAAATATTGCTTCATTTTTTTTCTTTTTCTATTATATAAGTGGGTTCTTTCTCCTGATCTTTGCAAGTTTCTCCAATATTAAAAAAGCCTCAATTTAGTCCTACATCACATATCTACTTGTTCAGTTCTCTTATTTCCATCTTCATTAGGCAAGTGTTCTTCCTCTTCAATGCTCTCCTTAACTCTTTGTGAGCTAAAATTTCTTCTCACCATTGCATAGAAATTGCTCTTATAAGTTCACTAACAGTTTAACTGAAAAATCTAATTATTGCTTATCATTCTCACCTTCCTTGAATGTATACTATATCTGACACTATGGACCACTGCTTGCACCATTTAAGTGTCTTTAAGTTAAAGCATATATATCCTATCTAATAAAAGAGTAATATGCAAATTAGGCATCACTCCATCACAAAATGGCCACCCCCATGGACACAAGATGGCAGCGCCCATAGGCACAAGATGGTGGTGCCCAGTCAGGCTCAGCCCCACCACTGAAGTGGTCAGGCCTGTTAGCCAGGCAGATGGCAGGGGAGGAGGGGGGTCCGAGGGGCAGAACAGACAATCAGAGGAGGTTGGAGGTTCCCTGCCCAGGCCAGAGGCCTCAGGCGTAGGCAAGGGCGGAGCCAGTGATCAGATGGGGAGGGACAGAGCCAGTGATTGGAGGGATATGAGGGTGCCCTACCCAGACATAAGGCCTAGGCCAAGGCTGGAGATCACAGGGGGCTGGGCTCTGCAGAGCCAGCAATTGGAGGGGAAGGGCCAGAGCCTGTGATTGCAGGGGTCTGGGCACCGGTGGAGCTGGCATAACAGGAATTTGGGAGTCCCCTGGCCAACCCTGAAGCCTTGGCCAGAGGCTGCCAGTGGGGCAAGGGCAGAACTGGCGATGGCAGGGGGCAGGATCAGAGCTGGTGATCACAGAGGCCTGGGCCCTGTGAAGCCGATGATCGGAGAGGCTTGGGGGTCTTCTGCCCAGGCCTGCAGCCTCAGCCAGAGGTTACAGGCCTGGGCAGGGATGGAGCTGGGATTGGAGAGGCACAGGTGGAGTCAGTGATTAGAGTGAACTACAGAGGAAACACCTTTTCTTACAGCTCATTGGCTAAAGTCCCTGTATGCCCCTGGTAATATTCTTAGTAACTTGGGTAATAAGAAACCAAAAAGGCTATCTAGGGTTTTTTCACCACACTCTTGGAGAAAAAAAATGAAGGTCCACTGCTGGAGAGCTAAGAAATGTCATATCCTGCCCTAGCCAGTTTGGCTCAGTGCATAATGCTTCAGCCTGCTGACTGCAGGGTCTGGGCTCAATTCTGACCAAGGGCATGTACCTAGGTTGCAGGCTCCTCCCTGGCCGGGGCCCAGGTCAGGGCATATGCAGGAGGCAACCAATCGAAGTGTTCCTCTCACTTTGATGTTTCTCTCTGTTTTTCCCTTCTCTTCCACATTCTCTAAAAATCAGTGGAAACATATCCTCAGGTGAGGATAAAAAAAAAAAGAAAGAAATGTCATATCCTATGAAGGACACATCTTGAAAATGCCCAAAGAAAGCTGTCATTGTTTCATGGCGAAGGGACTGGAGTCCGTGTTGATGAAAACACCTTGGTGGCTGTGGTGACTGGCTGTGGCTGCAGCAGCAGGGTGATGGGGCTGGTGGCTTCCCCTGATTAGCCTGGTCACCTCCCACAAAAGGAGGCCAGACTGTGGCTTAGGCCCGCTCCCCAAGGGGAGCAGGGAGCAGACCTAAGCTGTCAGTAGACACCTCCTGAGGGCTCCCAATATGTGAGAGGGGGCAGACTGGGCTGAGGAACCCCGCCCCCAGTGCACGAATTTTGTGCACAGGGACCCTAGTATGTATGTGTGTGTGTGTGTGTGTGTATATATATATACACACACACATATATATATACACACACACACACATATATATGTATATATGTATATATATATACATGTATATATGTATATATGTGTGTGTATACTATACATGTGTATATATGTATACACACACACACACACACACACACACACACTGAGTGGCCAGATTATTATGACCACCCCATCAGTACTTCTTCTTTTGCCTTCAATACTGTCACCTTTTGCCTTCAGTACTGCGGCGATTCTTCTTGGCATTGACTCCACAAGATGTTGAAAGGTGATGCGAGGAATCTGACACCATGCCTGATGAACAGCACTGTCCAGTTCTGTGAGATTTGATGTTTGTGGAACCAGCTGCCTGATGGCTCTTTTAACTTCGTTACACAAATGCTCAATTGGATTGAGATCTGGTGATTGTGGTGGCCACCTAAGCAAGGTAAAGTCTCCCTCATGTTCTTGAAACCACTCCCGCACAATACGAGCACCATGGCATGGCACATTGTCTTGTTGGAAGAAGTCATCTCCATTAGGATAGGCCATCAACATGATAGGATGAACTTGATCAGCAACAATACTTAGGTATGTTGTGCTATTCAGATGTTTGTAATGGTCTGGTCCTCTAACAACTTCAGCGCAAAATTATAGCTAATTTGTTTACAAATGTCAGGTGGTCATAATAATCTGGCCACTATATATATATATTAACTCTAGTCTCTCTTAGGTTTTATGACTACAGTCTCTCCTGGTTTAATCTTTTCTACTCATTCCTAAGTTATTGGCATTGCTCAGAGTCCTGAGCTCTTATCTCTTCTCTTGGTGTATATTCTTTGTGGACAACCATATGCACATTTATAGATTGCATTGCTACTTAGTTATAAAAAATACCCTCCAATTCATTTCCTACCCAGACCCATCTCTATTGTTCAAGCTCCCTATGCCTCCTGGTGCCCTTAACCAGCTGAATATGTAAACTTCAACCCTAGTTCTGATTGATAGGACTACCATTCCTCTTGTTCATCTGCAAAGATACAGGTAATGCTGTTTTCTCTCTTTTACTTTCCACATTTCATTAAACACTAGTTCTTCCCCCAAGACTTATACTTCATTTTCATTGTATAGTCCTCAAACTGATTTCACCTTTTACTACTTTCATCTCCCCTAGTCTTTCTCCTTTTTATGATATTGTCAAAAGGTATTCAAAGTAATCCTTTTCCAAAACAAATACTACCACATATGCATTATAAGCTGTTCTCCATTGCTTATCCCAGGAGAGTTCAGATTTCCTACTTTAGCATTTTCAATAATCAATAATCTTATTCCTGCCTGATTTTTAATCCCATCTCCTGCCACTCATGGCTAGTAGTCCTTTACTCCTTTCCATCCCTCAGTCACACACACACACACACACACACACACACACTCACATGCGTGCACACACCTAATGCCTCAGCTCTATCAAGTTACTTTAAAGTTTCCTGTGCAGATGCATCTGGTGCCTGTGGCGTATCTATGGCCGCCTGTTTCAGCAATGCTGTGGCAGAGCATTCTGTGCAGTCGGTCTCTTTGCTCTCCCTCAAACACGTTCAACGTCATGCACTTTTGTTCCTTTCCCAGGCCTCAGGAGCACAGACTCCTGCACAACCATAGCCTGAGTGTGGGAATGTTACCCCCTGTGAGTATTTTTCAACCAACAGGGGGCAGAAAAGGTGGATAAATGTTCTACTCTCCTGACTTTTAGGGGAACAATGTAGAGGCACTGACTGAATTGAGTCCATATTGCCTACAGCAGAACTCAGAATGAAAACTTCACATTGGCTTTTACTCCTTTTTCTTCCTCAGTGTTCCCTTTCCCTCAGTATTGTTCACTAGGTTCACACACACACACACTCACCAAGTAACTCCATGTATTCAATACATTGTCTCAGCTTTTACTTGTGAGGAACCCAAACTAAGCCTCTGCCATACACATCAGCTCTTGTACATATCATTACCATCTTTAAAAATTCCGTCTACACATGATTCACATAAAAAGTCCCATATGCTTTGTTATCATATATT
This sequence comes from Murina feae, assembly GCA_004026665.1. Classification (NCBI taxonomy): domain Eukaryota; kingdom Metazoa; phylum Chordata; class Mammalia; order Chiroptera; family Vespertilionidae; genus Murina; species Murina feae. The sequence continues at coordinate 19,996 of PVJC01018936.1, read as the reverse complement.
TGGCAAATGTTTTCAAACCTTTAAAAGTATCATCATTTTTTTCTTATCATTCCTCATGATCATCTTTCCCACAATAGAACATAAGCATCTTGAGAGTTCAGACCAGGCTTAGTTACCTATGTTTCCCAAAGCCTGGTAATTAACTAGTACATAGTAGTACTGAATTATTTCTGTTAAATAAATTACATTTGTATTTTAATGCGATGATATTTGATTGAAGGAGATGAGGCATTTTCTGATATTCTGATTTAATCAATAAATCATTAAATTCAATTTAAAAATAGTGATAAAATGCAGCTAAAACTGTTTTTAAAACTTTCTGGGCTAACATGTATAAAGCTCCCAAGAACTCAGAGGTTGATGAAAGCAGTGCCAGCTGAAACCAAGAGGGCAGAAGAGTGAGCAAATTGAAGTTCAGAAAGACTAAAGATCCATATGAATCTAGTTGCCCTTTAAGTAGAACTGCAAAGGTTGTGCATAAGCCATGGAATCCAGACTTGTCAGTGAGGCCTCGCAGTGGAATGGGAAACTATAAACATGAAGGGAACATACCACAGGCAAAGCACAGAATCAATTACATACTCAGGAATGAAGATCAAGTTGGTTGGGTTTACTAAACATAGGGAGGCAGCCACATCACAAGAAATCAAAGCACATATGAAAAAAATTTAAACAAAATCTGAGTAAAGTAATACAAAATTTAAAATAATTACCATTTTAATACATTTGATTTTTAACACAATTGTGTGAGTATACTTCAGCTTATGCCATTTCAAGAATATTCCCTGTTCCAAATGAATAGCATAAATGATATAAAGAAAAGGACATTTTTTAAAAATTCCAAACATACAAAAATCTATAAATGTTAAAGATTAAAGTAAAACCAGCCTTTCCTATGTACTTAGTTGTTAGAGCATCATCCCAATATGCTAAGGTTGCAGGTTCGATCCCCCATCAGGGCACATACAAGAATCAACTAGTGAATGCATGAATAAGTGGGACAACAGATCTCTCTCTCTCTCTCTCTCTCTCTCTCTCTCTCTCTCTCTCTCTCAAATTAATAAAAAAAGATTAAAGTGAAACTACAGAAAAATGATTTAACTGTAGAAATACATTACATATTGTTCACTCAATATGTTATTTAATAAACGTTCCCTGGGACAAGTTGTGGTGGGACAGTCACAGTTGGATAGACAAGGCACAAATAAGATAATTGTTTAACAGATTTAAAAATAAAGTACCACTTTGATAGTTTTAAAGTTAATTACAAATCCTTATCAAAATATTAGTAAGACAAATTCAGCTATATAAAAGTAAAACATTAAACACCATGAACAAGTAAAGGGTGTCTAAGTAGTACAAAGTTAATTTAGCATCCAAACATATGTTAGCATAATATATCACATGTGTCAGTTTCCTATTAGTATGTAAGGTAACTTTTTCATTACAAGATCCAGGGATAAGAACATGGACATTTTTGAGAGTTACTATTCAGTCCTTTGGGTCCCAAAGGGAGCCATTACACATGCAAAATGCATTCACATATTAAGGTCCCAAATATAGCAGCATTTCAAGTCTGCAATCTCACCTAAGACTTACTGGTTCACAAGTCACAAATGCCATCATCTAAATCATCTAATAGATATGGGTGAGGTTCTGGGCATAATTTATCTGGGGGAGAATTCCTATCCATCTGTGCACTTGTAAATCTAGAAAACAGTTAGCTATGCCCCAAATAAAATGCTGGGTCAGATATAGGAACCAGTTATAGATATCCCCAATCAAAAAGGGAGAAAATAAAAGGACAAGAGGAGTCACCTGTCACTACTAATTTCTAAATCCAAGCAGGCAAACTCTATTTGATTTAAAGGGGTGAACAATATTCTGTGTGGTTTGTTATAAACAGCAAGAAGAAACTGGCCCACACCTTTATCACTCAACTTGGAAATCTATTCTGTTAAATACTCACATTCTTTGCCTAAAAGTTCCACTTTCCACATAGCTTATAAGACACAGTTCAGCTCTGCTTCCTGCCATCATGTAACAAGGATTTATTTCATCAAGTTTCCAAAAACATGTTCCTCATTTCCTTTGGAGCCCTCACTGGAAGCACCTTTAACATTCGTATTTCTGCCAACAGTCTGTTTATTACTATTTAAATATTCTGTAAGAGAACATAGATTTTTTACCATGTTCCTCACTTTTTCCTGAGTTCTCACTAGGGGTGTCTTAACACCCAGCAATCTAGGATTTTGCTAACATGTTCATCATAATACTTCTAGGATCTGACCAGCATTATATTTATAATATTCTGAAACTACTACAAAATTCCAAAGCCACTTCAATGTTTTTAGTTACTTGTTGGAGCAGCACCCCATTTGGGAGTACCAATATTTGTATTAGTTTCTTAATACTATTTGTGATAATGTATCCATTGGTTCCAGGGATTAGGTCATCAGGACATATTTATGGGCCATTATTCAGTTTATCACATAAAATCAACAGAATAAAGAAAAAACATCACATGGCCAGCTCAGTAAATGAGAAACACATACACACAAATAAACAAAACACAATTCAACACCCATTCATAGTAAGAATGGCAGAAAAAAACCCACTAGACTTAAAAGGGAACTAATAAAAAACATTTGTGAAAAGCTCACAGCTAACATAATCCTGAATGTTGAAAGCTTTCATGCTTTCTCCCTATGATTGAAAATGAGACAAGAATATTTGCTCTCTCTCCTTCTATTTGACAATTTTCTAGAAGTTCTAGCCAGTGCAATCATGCAAAAAACTTTAAAAAAAAAAACACAACAACTTAATATCAGCCCAGCCAGTGTTGCTCAGTGGTTTAGCATCAACCCATGAACTAGGAGGTCCTGGTCAGGGTACATGCCCAGGTTGCAGGCTCAATTCCTATTAAGGGGACTGCAGGAGGCAGCCTACCAATGGTTCTTTCTCATCATTGCTGTTTATCTCTCTCTCCCTCCTGCTGAACTCAGTAAAAAAATTTTAAATCCCAAAAACTAAACATCATATAGAGATGAGAAAAGAAGAAACGTCCCAGCTGGAGTAGCTCTCACCAGTTTGATTCTCAGTCAGGGCACATGACTCAGTTTCAGGCTCCAGCTCCAGGAGGGTGTGTGCAGGAGATGGCCTATACATGTGTCTCTCTCATCCATGTTTCTGTCTCTCGCTCTCCTTTCCTCACTCTCTGAAAATCAATAAAAACATACTTTTTTAAAAGTAAGAAAAAAATAAAACTGTAATAACAGATTATATAATTCTGTATATAGAAAAACCCAAATAATATAAATTCTCTCTCTCTATCTCTCTCTCTCTCTCTCTCTCTCTCTCTCTCTCTCTCTCTCTCTCTCTCTCAACAAAAATAAATAAATTAGTAAGGCCAAAAAATGCAAAAGAAATATATAAAATTAATTTCATTTCAATATACTAAAATAAATAATCAAAAAATAAGTCCATGGAAATAATTATATTTCCAATTGCATAAAAATAGGTATAAGAAATAATGTTAATAAGATAAATGTAAGATATGAAGAAAACTATAAAATATTGCTGAAAGAAATAAAAGGATATCTAAATAAATGGAGAAAAATATATACTGTTGTGAGCTCTCTCTCACAGAAAACTTCCTCACCTCACCCTGGTTCCGACACCCACCCTGATGTGAAGAGCCACTACTGCACTGTCATCACACAGCAATGCTCTCCTCACCTAGAGATAACACTCTACTTTGCCATTCTCATCTGGATGAAAAAACCCTACCTTGATCAGCCCAACCTAAATGATTTTAGACTAAATCATTCAGGAATAAAAGAAGGCAGGGAAGAAAAGAAAGTGGGAGAAGGAAGAGAGGGAAGAGGGTAGTGGATGGAGGTGGAAGAAGGCATAGATGGTATAAATGGTGTTTGAAAAAATAAACATTGATGGAATATTATATATAACTAGAGACCCGGTGCACGAAAATTCATGCACTGGGGCGTGGGAGGTTGCCTCAGCCCAGCCTGCACCCTCTTAGTCAGGAATCCTCAGGGAACATCCTACCGAGGGCAGTCCTAAGCTGCAGTCTGGCCTCCCTCTACAGGAAGTGACTGGGCCGGCCGATCAGGGGATGGCACTGCCCCCATCACCCCACTGCTGCCTCCACCTGGACTTCCTCTGTGAGAGGCGAGGACAGGGGATCAAGGGACGTTGCCGCCCGCATCACCCCGCTGTTGCCTCTAGCCTCCCTCTATGGGAGGTGACTGGACCCCCCCAATCATCCCTCCATTCCCTCCCTCTTCTTTGGCTGGCCTGGCACTGCCTGCTCATTGCCCTCCCCCCCACTCGCCAACTGGTTGTTCCGCCATTTGGTTGATTTGTATATTATGCTTTTATTATATAGGATACCAAGCACTAAAGTTAAAGAGCTTGAGGAAGAGGACAAGATGGATAAAGGCACTGAGATTATTTAGCCAGAAAATGTATTAAAGATATAACTGTATTCCAATACTTGAAATTATATGTGGATAGAAGAATAATTTTAGATTTGTTTGTATGTTGCAGAAAGGAAAAGGAGTTTCAGAGATACTGCATTAGAACTGAAAATGGGGATCACTAAGATTTTCCTCCTGGAATCCTTAGTCAGAGACCAGACAATCATCTTCCATAGTGTTCAAATATTCCTTGTTTTCAGGTGGGTAAATCTAAAGTAAATAGCATCTAATATTAATTCTATAGGTCATATGTTAAGAATATATCCATTGAATCATTCTAGAAAACCTTGGAATATTTAAATATTCTAGAGGGAGCAAAACTTCCTCAGTAGATGTCAGATATTGGTTCTAAAAGTGTTGGATGTTCTGATGACATCCATGAGTCACTCCTGAAATCATTTCCTCGACAGTCAACAAAGTCATGGAATGGATACTTACTCATATTAAGGTACAGGTCAATTTACATGGCCTATATGTATGCCCAGTCCATGTTGGAATGAATAATGTCCTTTAGTTGGTGATACAATTTTAAACCACTTCCTTCAGTATGGCAATGGAAGCACAGAGATACAGAAATGTTTCCACAAGTTTTTCCTCTTCTCGACAAAATGAAAACACACACCCAGTTAGAAAAATTCCAAATACTATAAAAATACTTATATAATGTTGTAGCTTTAAAAACATATTTAAAATATATGAAAATTTCAAGCACCTGCATTTTCATTCATTAACTTACAGGATTAATTAATAATGAAAGCAAATAACATGATGAAGAATGAATGAATTCAATTTAGTAAGGCAGTCATAATTGAGAAGTCTGCATGTGCCATATTCACTAATATGTCCAGTCTTTATTAAAAAAAATCTTATTCTTGGAGCTGAGCCTTACTTTTACTTTATAATATAGTGTAGATAAATATAAAATATCACTCAAGTACACTTATATAAATCAGACAGACCTCAGGTTTTCACCATATGCATTGAGAAAGAAACAGGTTTAGCAATTTATTCTGGCAAAGGATTAGCACTTGAACTCCTCTAGAGGAAACAAGTAATATTAAAGGCACTATGTGACAAGCCACACTAAAATTTGAGATATTAAATTTTTTCTTAAGGTTCATAATTTAAATGAGCCGACAACCTGGTTAGGTAGCATTAAAAATGAGCTTCTCGCTGTTAATAAGCCACCCCTTGGTTACATAGCCTGTTGTTTTCCCGAGGCAAAAAGAAGAGGGAGCTGCATGAGCCACGGCTTGCAATGTAGGAACAGGATGACAAATGGGAAGAGGGTGTGGATGTTGAGGAAGAAGGTTTGATTAGCAATTGGCAGCATGGAAACTTCTGAATTATTTTGCAAATTTAAAGAAAGGTTACACATGCAGTTGGTGAGCAGAATTATAAAAACAAAAATAGAACTATCTGAAGATGCAGACATTTTGTTTTCATGCATGTGATTTGGGTAATTTTGCATCTCTTTATCTTTAATAAAAACTCAGACTAGGATCCTGATACAAGGCAAATGGAATTTACTTTTATGGTGCTTGGCCCCAAGCAAATGTCACTCGTGTTTCCCCAGGCCACAGCAGTGTGAAGGAACAGCAAGTAGCAGAATGCAAATAATAAAGGCAAAGCTTCAACGGACTGTGAGAGCACATAGGTCACACTGACATTAATCCCCCAAATCGCTACACTGGGTGCTTCCACCTGTTTGGCTAACAGAGGGAATTCCACGTGTTCTTCTTCCCCAGATATTTGCACCTGTCTTTGTTTTCTCATTTTCAGAATAAACCCTACCCCAACAGTTACCCCAAACAGGCATGTCTTCATGTCTCATTTATAAATGGTCGCCCTTTCTATACCATTAATTAGCTGGGAGGGGAGCAGTTTCCATGATGAACATACACTATGCGTGTTTCCATCCCAGATTATGAAGGGATCAGTCTTCACTGAAGCATATGGCTACCCATTTCTGAACAGAATTATGGTTTGGGGGGGGAAAGAAGATGCGTGACTAAGGATGAGTTGGGAAATGGTTAAGTCTGCCATATTCAGGCTTCTTTACACACATGAGAGACTCAATCCTGGTGATTCTTGTCATAAAATCAACTGTGTATTTCAAGTTTAGATACTACAATACCAATTCTTTATTAGTCCCAGAAATTCCTAACTTATGTAAAATCCTTGCATTGATTTCTCAGTTGTTTCAAGCAGGGGGACCACCACGTAGCAGTCCTGAGAACCACCACCATGGGTGCACCTGCTCCCACCTTTGCCACCGATGAAACACAGAGACATGAAACACCACTAGCCTGTATTCCGTAAATATTTCCCAGTCTGAGACTTCCGTTCTAGTTAACGATTCCCATAGCTCATAGTACAGCTTAATACATCCATAGAAAGGATAGTATTGCACACTAAATGCCCTCCATCCCACCCACAAATTCACACGTTGAAGTCCTAAACCCAGCACCTCATAATAAAACTATTTTTAAAGACAGGTAATATGAGATAATCTGAGGTCATATGAGTGAACTCTCATCGAATTACGGGTACATTTTCAGAAGAGATGGGACAAGACATGCACCATGTGGTAGACCAGGTGAGGACACTCTGAGAAGGCAGCCATGGCCAGGCCAGGAGAGAAGCCTCTATAAAACCCACATGCACTGACACCTTAGCCTTGGACTTCTGTTCTCCAGAATGGACATAAATTAAATTTCTGCTGTTTAATCTACCCAGGCTATCATATTGTTATGGTAGTTCTAGAAGACTCATACCAAGTACCAGGCTGAGTGAGTGAGGACTAATGCCTTTCATGGGCAGGTAGGGGATCACTCACAGGTGGGTCACCTACATTCTACAGTTTTCTGATTGTGGATGATTCTTCTCTTAAACACACACACACAAACACACTCTTTCAAAAATGATCCCTGGCACCAGATAGGGTGGTGAGAACGGGTTTTCACTATCTGCCTCAAATTACTTATATGAATGGCAGCCCCACCCCCTTTGAATTCCCTCCCAGGTTGTTTATGGCTCCTCTGTCAGGCCCCTTTCCCTCATGACACTCTCTGGCTGTGCTCAGGGATCAATGGCTGTGCTGGCAGCTTGCATCCTTATGGCAGGGGGTGGAGTTAAGTGCACAAACTCTGGAGTCAGATTTCCTGGGTTTGAATCTCTGCTCTTCTCTGTGTCCCTTTGGGTGATGACTTAGGACTTCTTCGTCTTCACCATGGTGGTTATGAATATAAACAAGGGCTCTACCTAATGGGCTTGTTAAAATCAAATGAGGTAAACACATAGGATGTGTTTTGTAAATGGATGTTATAAATTATAGTCATATGTCCTCACTGGGGTTGAAGCTGCTGTGACTATAGAGAGGAAGGAATATGATGGAAGAGAGGAATGGCCTTATCTGTCCTGTCTGTACCTTTATCTCAAAACAGCGCTGCCCATCTGTCCATGCCCTAGCTTTCATGATTTTATCTCATTTCTCTCTCTCTCTCTCTCTCTCTCTCTCTCTCTCTCTCTCTCTCTCTCCTCCTTTCCTCTATCTTTCTTTATCTCAAAATCTATTCCTAGCACCTTGGGGCTAAAGGATGCAGATTATAAATGCCTGTTTAATTAGACTTCCAATAGATTCAACAGAGAATAAACTTAACACCCATGAAGAACAGTGAGCAATGCACTGTCCTGGATTCACAGTGAGAAAACAGATATGGCCCCTGCCATCATGGAGCTTAGAGTCAAATCTAGCAGATGATAGAGAAAATTACAGTACTTTCAAACGTGATGACACTCAAAGAACTACAAAGCACAGTGGGTGTGCAGGGGAAGGAATAAATTACCCCCAACCTGAAAGTTGACTGTCAATTATTTTATTAGAAGGAGGGAGAGTCCTACAGGCAGTGTCAAAGTATGAGTGAAGGTCTTGAGGCAATACAGGAGGAGACACATTTGAGAGATGAAACATGGTCAGTATGACTAAAACATAAGCAGTGACGACCTGATGAAGTACAATAAAGCAGCAGAAACCAGCAAGGTCCTGATCAAACAGGACTCTATGGGTGATGATAAGTATTTTCATCTTTATCTAAAGGAAAATTAATGGCAACATAATCACATATGAGTTTTTAAAAAGTCACTTTGGCTGCAATATAGGTAATGAATTATGGGATTGATGGGAGGAAGGCACCCTTATGACACTTATGACACTGTAAGAATAGTTGAGGTGTCAGGTAATTAGGACAGCTGCAGGGGATGAATGGATGGATTTGAGGTAAATCAACATATTTTGGTGGTTGAAAACTTCTAAATTTATGGTGCGAGCATGTTTCGATGGTGGTGCCATATACCAAGAAAAATTGGATAAACAAAATAATTGAATAGTATTAAAAATAATGAGTACAGTTGGGTTATATACTTATCAAGGTATTCAGCAAATGGGCAGATAAAACAATGGTGAAAACAGTTAGACATGTAGGTTTGGAGCTCAGAAAAGTGTTTTAATCTAGAAGTCAGATTTTGGGAATATTTGGCATCGTAGAGACACCTACCACATATGAAAATGGAGTCTAGATAGAGAAGTTGGTACACTCTCAAAGGCTGCTGAGAAGATGAAATTAAATTACAAAATGTACTTGGCTTAGTTTTTGATGTATAATTAAATACCATTCAATAATGAGTTGTTATTTATATTCACACAAACTTAATGAGGTTAATACAAATATTCCCATTTTGAAGATTAGGAAGTGAAGCATGGAGAGGTTAACTTATTTGTAACACTCATATAATTATTAAGATTTAAAGCTAGAATTTAGTCCCATATTTATGTCTGTCTAAAAGCAGAGCTTGCACATTAAATCCCTTTCCTTATTTTTTGCTTATAAATAATTCTATTTATCATTGAAGTATTGTTTTGAATATCAGGTTTTCCTTGAAAAGAGCCAGATGACTACATACATATTCAGGTCTTCAGAAAATGTCATACTCTTTGATGTTATCATTAGAAAATTATACTAAATAGGTAGAGGTTTTTTTTTTTTTAAGTGTGTTTCCCATTAACCTGGTTGCCAGTATGTAAAAACCCATGTAATTTTAGCAGAATGTGACTACTTTTATTACGCTAAAAGTCAGCGATAGTGTCAGATTTCACTGGCTTTAAAGTATATTACACTTGAAGTAGAAGAATCAGCTCTTGAAACAGAGAGAAATGAGTTACAACTTCAGAATATTCATTTCCAGGCTCACCAAGGGAACTCGTGAAGGGCTGCTGTGTCTTGTGCATTTTCATTCCAACTGAGTGGAGCTCAGCCCTGCATTGTCATTTGCAGGGTGCTTGTTTGAGTTATCTGGAGTCGAATTATGAGAGCAACTTCATCCTTTAAGTGTTATTACTCTTTCTCTCTGGCTCCTTATCTTTCCAGTCTCTGCTAAGGTACCTGAGTGGCTATAAATGAAGTGAATTCAAATTACTAGTGTGAGACTACCGACAGACCTGACATGCACACAAAATGTTCTTTTAACATTTCACTGAACCAGTCATCCTAAAGGATTTACTCTGTCTTCCATACATTCTTACTTGGCTTTGATTTCTCTTTTTCTTAATGTACCTTTGTAGTTTAGCTCAAGGTATTTTTAAATGTTAACCTGAATCTTTCAGTAGCATTGTCAAAATTTTTATTTTGATTAATTAATATATGCACTTGATCATTTCACACTTATAAAATACAATGAGGCTAATCAGACAAATCTTTACAGTAACATGTATATGTACTATACATATAATAAATGTACAAAAACATAGTGTGTTTTCTGTGATTAAATCTTAAACTCTCACTAATGGTTATAGCAGGAAAAATAATGCATTCAGCTTCAATGTAGTATTTTCACCTTAATTCACATGAAATTTTCTTAACGTGTAAAGTCACAAAAATTATACTACATTTTTAAAAAGAGCTTTAATGATTACACAGGAGGAACAAACTAAGGAGAAGTGTTCATATTTTATGGAACCAAAGATTTGCCAATGTCATCCTTCATTCCTCAGTTGATTTGAAACCTTTGAAATATGAAAAGCAGTCAATCAAGGAAATGGGCTCATTGCCTTTATAGTGATAAAGGCTAGATCACATGACATGACTCGGTCTGTTACGCAAATGGACTTGCCCAAAATGTGTTCCTGGAGGAATATTCCTATTCTGCTTTGGAAAAATCTGGAAAAATGAAAAATCAATGGCCTTCCTGAAGAACACTAAGCAGTAGGAAATGTGTTTTTTCATCACACAGGCATATTACAAAGACCCAAACAAGAGAAGGGTCTGAATTAAGCCAACACAATTCCTTTTTTTAAAATCGAACATTCCCTGAAGAGGAAAGAAGAAGAAAACAAAGTGGGGACAGCCAATAAGCAGGTGATTGTTTCTCCACCTGAAAAACGGGAAAAAAAAGCAAATTAATGAGCTCTTTCGCAACAAATCCTGCTAAGAATTGGCAGAGCAAGCACGTTGTCTCGATCTGTGCCTGTTTGTAAATAGGCATTTGTCCTCCGTTAAAATGAAGGATATGCTGAAAATGGACTTTTTCAACTTAGAGTCCTACAGAAAAATGACTCAGCTGCTGGGAAAACCTGAAGAGTCAGCGTTAAATGTCACACTCCTGTAAGAATGACCAGTTCCCTTGCTCAACATGCCGTTATGTTCTTCATTCATTGACAGGTGTCCATCCTGCTATTACCAACAGAATTCGATCTCCAGCTGTCCCCATGCAGACCCTAGGAAATCTTTTCATGAAACAAAAAGTGTCATCCAAATTTGCTGCTGAACACTGACTCCTCATTCTTTCAGCTACAGGTGCTTGCTTTTTTCTAGGATGTATGAAGCAGGAGCCAGGAATACTGCTACTAGTAAGACTGAGATCATATGACATGTTTTACACAAATTTCAGAAAAACTTGGCTAGAAAAATGTGCCCAGTGCTACATGCCTCTTCCCTTGCCCCCCAGCACCCCAGCACATACACATCTCATTGAAAATGAAGACTCCTATCTCATTGAAAAATGAAGTCTCCTCATCTAAACACTTTACCAAGCCTTAACAAGTGGCAACTGATTCTTTCCACTAGGAAGTTATGTCAATAAATGGTAGCAAGAAAGAGGTAGATGACTTTAAAATATACTCTGATTCATTTCAGTTTCCTCTAAACTTTCATTAAATGGTGGTATTGCCATGCAGGTGCGTGTTGTGGTATTATGACGGAAAACGAAAGATGAGCCATAAAAAAGCAAATGGGCCATGTTCCGACATCATCACCACCCTCCACTGAAGTCCTGACACTGAAGTTGGAATTCTTTGGTTCTCCATAAATGTGAGTAGAATCTCACGGTGGTGGGAGAGGAACATATGATTTAGAGGAGAGCCCTTAAAGTGAAAAATGCAAAATCCAATCAATGTGGGACAGCTCCCCTTTCACATACAAACTAAAGAAAAATCACACTTTAAAAGGTAGGGAAAACCAGCACTTGGCAATAGAAACATTATAATATAAATATGTAGCATGCATGATACATTAATGCAATCAGTAGCTATTTAATGTGCACTGGGGTTTGGGTTAGTTTGGCAAATGAAACAGACAAAGCCTATCAATACAAATAGAACAAAACACAAGGGAGAGGCCCGATCCATTCATCATTGTGTACAATTTGTCGGAAAGAGAAGCAGAGCCATGTCCCCAGGAGCAACGCCATCCTGGCCCCACTGAAGTGAAGTACCTAAAGGAAATCAGAAGGAGTGAAGGTGTTAGTACTCGCACAGAAGAAATTTAAACTAGGAGGAAAATGTTCCCACGGAGAGCTGGCCTTCGACCCCCGTGGCAGACAATAACCCTGGTCTGTACATGTTTTCCAGCATTAGGAGCAGCAGCATCACTTCCGCTCTCAGCAGAGCCTCGGTTTGAATGGCAAATGACATAGTCCGAGGCAAACCTATGCCCGTGGTGGAGCTAAAATGCACCTCAATGCCCTAGACAGTCTTTGGGGCCCAGGGCTGCAGGTTTGGCCGTTGCTTTAGATAAAGATGGGAACTTCTTTGGCCCAAGCAACCATTTCCCTTCAATGAAGTCAATAGACTGTTTTCCATCGTTTACATTTGTCAGAAGTCCAAGATTTAATCTTGAATTTCTCCCCATGGAATGGGAAGATTTCTTGCCCTAGCCATATTTGAGCTGTAATAGGCATAAATCCAGGTTCAGAATTCAATTTGGCAGCAGTGACTAAGTAACTAGGAAAAGTACATCTCAAATTTAGATTGTTTTTTCATGGTCAGGCTAGGAAAACCAGAATATTTTCATTTGAAAACCACAGGGCCTGCGTTAAGGTAGGTACAGTAGGGTTATTTATTTTTCAACTTATTGCGCGTTTATGCAACAAATACTTGCTTATGTAATATTACCACACACTTGGTTATGCTGGTCCTCAAACATAGCATTGTCAACACAAATAGTTTTTTTTTAAATATATTTTATTGATTTTTTACAGAGAGGAAAGGAGGGAGATAGAGAGTTAGAAACATCGATGAGAGAGAAACATCCATCAGCTGCCTCCTGCACACCCCCTACTGGGAATGTGCCCGCAACCAAGGTTCATGCCCTTGACCAGAATCGAACCTGGGACCCTTGAGTCTGCAGGCCAACACTCTATCCACTGAGCTGAAGCGGTCATAATCCTGATTCCTCACTGGGCAATTTCAGGATTTTATTGGAGGAAAGAATAGGGGTGTGCAATTCTAGGGATTATGTAGCTTGGAACTTTAAACAGAAAATATTTTTGTTTTTTCCTAATATTTTTGAGGTGTAGGTTATACAAATCATAAATACACACACACACATACTGGAGCACTAGTTCAGGATTCATGCACCAGTGGGGTCCCTTGGCCTGGCCTGCAGGGATCGGGCTGAACTGGCCCAGATCTCTCAACATCCCCCAAGGGATCCCAGATTGTGAGTGAGTGCAGGCCAGGCCGAGGGACCCCTCCGCGAGGCTGCAGTGGACACAGGGGTGGGTCTTGGTCCAGCCTCCATGCCCCTGCCCAGCCCCTGCTGCCACGGCCCGGTCCTTTGTCCACCAGCAGCCCCACTCCCACTCTCGCTGCTGCTGCTCCCAAGTGCTGATGGACCAGCCCGCTCGCACCCACTGACAGCACAGAGCGATTGGAGCCAGTGCCAGGAGTGAGTGCAAGTGGGACCAGTGATGTCAGCGGGTGGGAGCAAGGGCTGCTGCCCCATCACCCCTCAGGAGCTGGGCGAGGTGGAGAGGCCCTCAGGGGCGATTGAGGCCAGCAGCCGCGGATCACAGCCACTGATCACACCCGCTGATGGTGCCCAGCAATTGAGACTGGTGCAGGGCACTGGCAGTGGGTGCCAGTGGTAGCTGCCAGCCCCAGTTGCCCCTCAGGAGCATGGGGAGGTGTAGAAGCCCTGAGGGGTGATTAAGGCCGGCTCCGGGTGCTAACAGTGGGTGCAAGCAGCGGCTCCCACTCTGGCAGTGGGTGCGAGGGGGGTTGGTGCTGGCAGCATGTGGAGGCAAAGAATTTTCAGTAATCACCAGAGGCTTGCCCTGATGACAGTGACCAGCACCCCATCTTGGTCTGGCGCCCCACTCACCTGTTCCACCATCCCACCACAGCCAACACCTGCCATGTTCCATGTTTCACACTCTTCCTCCTGCTGCCAATGCCCACCTTGTGCACCCCCTGATGGTCAGCGCATGTCATAGCGATCAGTTGTTTGGTTGTTTTGCTATTTGGTCTATTTGCATATTAGGGAAAGATATATATATATATATATATATATATATATATATATATATGAGAGAGAGACTAAAAAAAGATTTGGTAAAAACTATACAAGTGCTTCTAATGAAACTACAAAGAAGATAAGAGATATTTTATTACCATCTTGCTTGAATATCAGGATCTCAAAATGCACAAATATAAAGGAAAGGATCACTAAATGTGTGCTCTTGGTTTTCATCGTGTAAATAATATTTCAATTTTCCACTGATGAAATAGAACCAACCTTCCTGCTAGAGAGCATTTTATTAGAAAATGCTTTGAATATGTACTTGGTGAATGGTTGTTACCCACAGACAATAAACAAAACTTGGCTTTCTCAGAAGCATGTGGGATTTTGGAAACCCTTTTAGAACATATATTTCTAATATGCCCGTTATTGATAGCATGTTTGAATTCACGTGCATCAGCATATTCACTTTACAGGCCCCCTTTGTAAATACACAAACTCCACTCTGCAAACTTTCAACTCACATTTTTATTTGTGCATCAAACACATCAAAGAACAAAAGATCTGTGGGAGAATTATGCACCTCCACATAACTTCTTTGTCAGTGCATCGAGGCTGAGGAAGTCTCCTTTGAGTCTTTTATCCGAAGTTTTGCTCCTGAAATGTGGTATACCTGCCACCGCCTCTTCATCTTTTACTGTCATCAACTTTGAGGTTCATTCTTTGTTTCTTCTTTTCTAAATTCTGACAAAGCAAAGGTAAAAAGAAATCTATTAGAAATTATAAAAAGACTATAATGGAACAATATAATTAATAATAAAGGAAATAATGAAAAAAATTGCACTATTACTGATCTATATAGTTAATCTCTCAATGTTAATACACCTCTTGAAATGTAGTCAATTTATCCATACACGAGGTAAGAACAAAATTTGCTAGGAAATGAAGTAATATAAAAATGTAAGCTTAAAGCAATTAGAACTGATAGTAAGGGCTAATGAGAAAATTGATCTGTTTGCATGGTAGGAAAAGTGGAAATAATTTCTTGCATATTATGCAAATAAAGCCTTCATAATTGTACTCTACACAAATACAGGTATAACATCATTGCACGGGACATTAATTTGTACTACAAATATAAGTTCTGTTAAGAAATAAGATCAATCTAATAAGACAAAGAACATTTTATGAAAAAAAGAGAAAATTATAATACTTTTTCTAACTTAAATATTCAGGGTAGCCTGCTAGAACAAAATGGAGAAATAATACTGAAATCTAATTTTATTGCTCCAATTGAGTAAAATGTATATAATAAATGAGCAGAATACAAATTAAAAATTAAATACCACTTTTTACTTTTACCCAAAATTAGTTGTGTTATTGTATATTCACTGAGTACTAATTTATTATAGACAGTGAAACAAAAAGAGACTAGTGACTTCTAAACAGTTTTAAAATTTAAATTACATATATGTTTATTATTCTGCAGTTTTATTTACCATTTAAAAATACATGAACAAGTGGAAGGCATACTATGTTTTGGAAAATAAAGACTTCAAAAAGATTATTAATGGTGGACCAAAGATAAAATTTTAATATATTTTATTTTGTATTTATATGCAAGGAGCAGAAATAATGTGTTGTTTAGTTTGATTTACATCAAATTTAAAATGCTCAAAAGAAAAGTTTGTTTACTGATCTCTTACATGCTTTCACTGAATGTGTCAGCCAGTTATCAATTTATTACTTCTCAGATGCACATTCATATTTCATTATCTGATTTAAGATAATTAACTGGGCTTTTCAGTGTGACTTTGTTATAGTGAACATGATGTTAAACTTAGTCAGTAGAGGGCGCTGGAGGGGCATTGTCGGAAGAAGAGTGGAGGTAATCTTCCTGGTTCCAAAATGTTACTTTTGCTTTTCTGCTCCTGAGGTACAGAACTTTAGTGAGTGGTGGGGGGGTTGGGGGGAGGGACAAGAGGAGGTGCACATTCTCTCCAATGACAAGACCAGACAGAGCAGTTACTCAATGACCCTGCACATTGGGCTCCTGGTTTGGGCACTGCACACTGCGCAATCCAGGACACGTGCCTGTATCACCTAGACACCAATTGCATCCCCTCACACTAGCCTCAGCTTCACTGATTCTCAGAGGGGTGTTTCTCTCGATCTACTCAGTGCATAACTTGAACTCCAAATCTCCTACAAAACTCATGTGTCTGTCTACCAACACTGTCTTGTCTGAGCTCTGGAATGTTGTTTCTTATTTGCCCAGCTTCTATGGACTAGATCTAGGCAAAGACATCCAGCAAAATTCTCAGTCACCTATCTTCTGCAATGAAGTTGAATCACAGTGACTTATTTAATTCTTTCAGCATCAAATAGAAGAAATACATGGGAAGTATTTTCTACCAGGGAGCTCAGTAAAAACTTAGTGGCCAGGGATTTTCTTAGAGTCTTGTAACATAGGCACCTCTGCCTGCTACATGCCAAGTTTCCAGAGTCCCAGAAGGAAAGCAGGTTTTCTACATGGAACGTATGGTTAGTGTAGTGGTTTAGGTGGTCACAATGGGTCATTCTTATCAGGGATGGAGAAGACTCTTCAGAAATCAAAGTTCCCAGGTTCGAATGAAAGATCGGTCCTGAAAGAAAACCTTTCTAAGGATAACAGCTAACTTTTTCCGCATACTTAGCATAGTTTAATATTTCTATGTTAAACTTCTTTTGTTGAAGTTATTGTGTGATTATGTCTCTCAATTGGACTTAACACTATCATGATATATAAATTTCTCTTTGGATCATATCCAACTTTTTGAATGTTACATTAATTTCTAATCTCTTCAGAAAATATTTAGAAAATTATTGCTGAATCCTACTTTCAGAAGTTAGCCTCATTACATCAAACAATTCAATTTCAACAACTTAGAAAAAAAATCCAGACAGCTGGTAGCTAGGTTTATGTCTATTCCCAAAAGACATTTTAGACTAGAGCAAGTAAAAAAAAAAAAAAAGAAGAAGAAGAAAGAAATAAAAGAACAAGTGTGAAGTCTGTAAAACATGTTCTTGTTTTTATGTGGAAAACTTTTCTTTCAACTATTTTTCTATATTTTGAATATTCAAATTATTTTAAAATATTCATTAAAGAAAAGGATTGGCTACTTTAAAATTCTATGAGCTAGAACATGGGAAACGGGAAAATGCTAAAGCTGAAGATAGCAGAAGCAAAATGCATTTTACACATGGTCCTAAGAAGCAGGTGGGGGATTGAAAACGCAGAGCGACTGTGCAGGAAACTCATTCTGGGTGCTTTCCGGGAAGGCAAAACTGCCATCAAACCGGGGCAGAAACCAGACTCCCACGCTTGTCTTTGAGAGTTACTTATTTGGCTCCAGCAAAGGCTAAAAGGCAAGACTGAGTTGCAAAGGGCCATTTTTTTTTTGTCTGTGGTGTTCAGATTTATTGAATTCTTAGAAAGCAAAATAGAAGGATCCCTGACTAAAGTCTTTCTGGTAAGCAAGAGCGATAGTTCCTAACATCGCAGGATGAAGAGCCTCTCTGGTGTTGCGGTATAGATAAAAAGGTAGAGGCCCTCAGTCATCAGAATTTCCTGATAGAGTAGGTTCTGTTTGGACTTTGCTGGCAGAAGAATCAAATAATTTCAGAGAGTAAATATACTATACTTAAAAACCTAACTTTCTACTTTTACAGTTAAGAAACTGACACAGGACAGTAAATCATATACCAGAGAAGCAGCTAGTTAGAGGCAATTGCTGATTGGTAGGAGGCTGGTGGGAACAGAGCCAGTAGCTATAGTACAGGTCATTCAATGCCCTTGTCACAGAGCACTGATCACATCAGAGAGAAGAGGCAATTTACAGATGTGACTCCTCACCCAGGGAAGCTGCGTAAGAGTGCACAGTGGTAGGCATCAAGAGAACCTATGTTAAAATCATTGAACAGTTTATACATCAGGGAAGGGGTATTATCTTGGATTTTAGACTTCATAATCTCTCTTGAGCTTTTATATATTCTATAAAAGTTTTTAAAGAGCATTTGAATTATTACTCTCCCTGATGGTTTAAGTAAAACAGCACAATGGGTTTGAAAGATTTTTCCTTTACTATTTATTTCATTTTTCCTTAAGTATTTGACTATTTTTATTAAGGTACTAGAGGCCTGTTACATGAAAATTTGTGCACTTGGGGGCGGGGGTGGTTCTTCAGCCCGGCCTGTGCCCTCTCACAGTCCGGGATGCCTTGGGAGAGGGATGTCTGACTGATGCCTTGGGCTCACTCCCCAGGGGATAGGGCCTAAGCTGGCAGTCAAACATCCCTCTGACAGCCCAGGAACCCTTGGGGAGTGGGCCTGAACTGCAGCCGGACATTCTTAGTGCTGCAGAGAAGGTGGGAGAGGCTCCCGTCGCAGCTACAGCTGCTGTGCGCACAGCCGTCAGTCTGTCTTGTGACTGAGTGGAGCTCCCCCTATGGGAGCGCACTGAGGACCAGGGGGCAGCTTCTGTGTTGAGTATCTACCCCCTGGTGGTCAGCGTGCATCATAGCAACCAGTCGTTCCAGATTGTTCCACCATTAGGGTCATTTTGCATATTATCCTTTTATTATATAGGATTTATTATATAGAATATTGATGTATACCTTAAATGCTCACACAAGTACTTCCGACTAACATTAAGCAACTGTTAGTACTCGTGTCTTATCTCATAATATCTTACATCATTTGACAATCTATATCATGGACATTATTGTTATTTATTTATGCTTTAAAGGTTTAGCTTAGCTGCAAAATTACATATTTGATGCACATGGTCTTGAGGTATTATAGTTTTCTGGGCTGTTCTATACCCTTGTTTAATATTTAGTGACAAATGTTATGCAATGAAGATTCTTTTCTCCAAAATCCTTTACTTACCTTGACCATCTTTATGAATGGGGAACTGGGACATTACTAAAATGTGGGGCCAATTCTGAATGTAAGAATATAATCCTTATAATTAGGCATACAGACAGTCCTTGGGTTACATCAGACTCAACATACAACATTTCATGGTTATGTCACCATCTCCCATTTATTTATTACAAATAAAAAAAGTTCCGTCATTTCGACATATGTACATATGTGCTTTATGTTTTTTATTATTTATTTACCGCAAGTAAAGGTGAGGAATTGTTATCTTTCTTTTAATTTTTTTTTACTGTTTCACCTCATTACTGCTGTGCTCCATGTGAGTGTTGTGCTCCATATGAGTGATGTAGGTGCTTATGCAGGTGGGTTCCGACTTACAGCGAAAATCACAATATGTCATGCCATAGGAATGGATCTCTGATGTAACCTGAAGACGTACAGTAGATATTTTCATGCACCCGTCTCATATTTGATCTCCATGGGATGGGAGAGGAACACCTGATTCCTAAATAACTGATTCTTTAAATTCTTAAGCATTTAAGCTTAAAGAAAGAGTAAAAAATCACAAGAAAAAAGGTTTGAATACAAAAAAATTAATTAATAGCAAATGAACAATATAGGACAGTCTATTTTTTTTTTAAGGAAAAGAAAATCTCAAGTTAAGAATTGCTAGTAAAAAAAGTATAAGGACTAAGGCTAATCCAATTGTTTTTCTTTTTGCACTAATTCTCAGAATTACATCCTGCAAAGCATTAAAAGTAAATGCCATAGGTAAAAAAA